>ML677371.1:6043290-6087207 GCA_007922305.1 Dermatemys mawii | reverse complement strand
ATCGGATGCATGCAGTGGAAGAATCCCATGCAGGGATTCTTCCACTGCATGCATCCGACGAAGTGGGTATTAGCCCACAAAAGCTTATGCTCTACTACTTTAGTTAGTCTTTAAGGTGCCACAGGACTCTTTGTCACTTCTGCAATTCCAGACTAACACGGCTACCCCTCTGATTCTTGTCTCATTAGAGTAGAACAGAGCAGGACAACTGTGGAAGAGGTTGTGTATATGTGCGCACACACGTACACATGCAGTGAAACTTTTACTACCATGGGAGAAAACACATTGCTGTTCTGGGAATTAAGAAATTGATTACAGTCCATTCCAGCAAAAGTTGGTGTTGTCTACCTGACTGGCCTACCAATCAGTCTACACTCAGAGTGCATTGTAATGCTGCTGGTGACATTATTACAGGCAGAAAGGTTTTACATAGTGAAATCAGTGCTGAGTGCCTCTCTTGTTTAAAGATGAGCCTGCAAAATTGTGCTGGATTTATCTATCTGCTTCTCTGCGCTTCTCATTTACGCACAATGCTGGTAACTGACCAGAGGGACAAAAAGGAATTGACGACAGTTGGGGCACGGGATTGCCAATTACTTTTCCTTTTCTTTTTGAAACAACTGTATCACAGTTAGGTTATATGAGGAAATTTTTGAGTATGTTGTCAAGAAATCTGATCTCAACTTCTAATAGGTGAAGGGAAAAGTAAACTTATGTACCTATGGTTTTACTCTGCTCCTTAGACAAAGAGAGGAGCAGAATGAGAAAAATACAAAGATTCAGAATGGATTTATTTTCTTATTAATATTTCACTACCAGCAACCCAGAACTGTGTTCTTTTCAGGACCTGATTTAAACTCCATTAAAGCCAATGGGAATATTTCCATTGAGTTCCACAGACTTTGGCTCAGGCCCTTAAAGTGGTAATGTGAGTTTTCATTAATTAGTTCCAAGTAGGGTTGCCAACTTTGGTTGGATGAACTCCTGGAGATTTTATCATGTGACATAATATTTAATTAAATATTAAAGACTCCAGGACAATCCTGGAAAAATCCAGGACAAATGTAGTATTCATGGAAAAATGATAGTTTCATTTGTGAAAACTTCTTTTCCCTTTAGCTAATATTAGAACAAGTATTAACCTGCAGCCTCATGGGTTTCCAGTATTTGCCTGTTGTGAAACCAGCTCTGTTCATAACATGACAGTACACTGACCATTTACTTTTCTCACTGACATTGCAAAACCAGGAATTCACAACCAGTTACATTAAAGTTAAACATTCCTTATGTAAGGTAGCACTATGAGTAATTTCTTTCTGCTATTCTGCCTATTAGAGTTGAAAGAAATTGTTAAGATTTTAAAATTTATACAATAGTCCCTTAGAATTACTTCATTACCACATGTACATACTGGGCAGAACACAGTGGATATTTATGGAAGAAAAGTCAATTATGTTTGGTGAAAAAACATAATAATTTATTGGTGGAGAAAAAAAGGAGAGGAAAGAAAAAGAGATGCTCTCTCTCTAACATGCAAAATTAATTCCCTATCCCAATTCCGATACAAGAGATACAAAACAGTAAGCAATACTGTCATATAGTTTATGGTATCAGTAAGTAGAAAGTAAATGGTGCAGCCAAGAAGCAGTTACATGGTACTTTATTACTTCATTCACATTGACTGAAAAGGAAATGTTAATGCTGTTACAGTGTTTTGCTGAGCTGTGAAATGGTGCTTTAGTATTTTCCAAGCTGAGAAGAAACAAATAAGTAATTACATGGGACAAATTATGCCACATTTAAAATTGTTGCAAGATCATATAGCTAATTACACCTCAGGCTGTGCCTTCATTTGGGGATGGAGAAGTGTCTGCAGCATGCCAAGTAAATTCTGCTTCCCTACCTCTCTCCAGGTTCAGCCAGACAAACTGGTAGGGGCAGGACTTCTTGCTGAACATTGCTTAATTTTGTATTGTTGTTATCTTTCTGTCCGGTTCTCCAAAATGCCAAATATCTTTAATCTCCATTGACATCAATGGAAAGTGAGGGCCATTAGCACTTATCAGGAGTATCTTGCAGGACTGGGTGCTCAGAATAAGACTGTGACCAGGCTGTGCTGATGGGAACCTTCCCCTCTTCTTGTGTCCCTGCCCAGTGTCGAGATACAGTTGCAGCCCTTGCATTCCTCAAGTGCAGACATTGCTCCTTTCTGGCATCCTCCTAAAGGACTTCACAAGGGAAGAAGACAATGGCTCTACTCTCCAAGCAGCCAGGGTATAGCAGGGAGCCCACTACTTCTTGCGCACTGGGAATCTCCAGGAGCAATTCTGCCTGCCAAAAGCACGCATATCTCTTGGAGGTCCCTGTGGTGGGTCAGCTCTGCCATTTCCAACATGGACTAGTGCATATAAAGCATGTTTTTACCTCAGTAACTGTAACCCTTGTATCTGAACATCTTATGATTAAGCTCCGTAAGTGTGTGCTACCTAGGTACTATGAGGAAATATTTAAAGATATGTACTATTGGGTAACCGCTAAGAACTTATGTGTTCTTCACTGAGTTCTCCTATATGGGATTTGAACTTGTAGTTCAAGCTTCTGCGTGTTTCAAAATGGTTTCTTGGCCACAGAATCATTTTTTCTAGGCCAGTGCTTCTGAACAGACCCACATGGATTCTGTGACATTATCAGCTAGCTGGGAGATCAGACAGAACAGATCTAGTTGACAAATAGTAAGTATGTCTGACCCCCCCGCTCCCCAAAAATGAAAATATTTTGTTTTTATTTCAACACCCCCCAAAAAATATATTTTGTTTTTGAAACATACTTCTTTTTGCTTTTTATTTTTCCATTTCTGGTTTTCCTCCCTTTCCTTTCCCTTTCTTTTTTTTCTATTTTGTCATTTGGAAAAAAGAGTGGAGGGCAGGGAAAGTGAGAGAAAGAGGGAGAAACTATTTGGTTCTTTCCAGAAATACTTCAGTTAGGCCAATAGGAGAGGTCAGCAGACATAGAATATCGTTGTCTCTTTGCTGAGTTTCTTTGCATTTTGGGGTGGGGGAGGTTTGTGATGAGTTAAGTTCCCATTCAAAACAGGAGAGCACACACAATCAAGGGATTTTCCCCCTAGAGTCTTAGTCTATTTTATTCATCATTTTTTACCCTGAACAGAGTTAGCAAAAATGCCTACCGGCACTTCCACTTGCAGAAACTCCAGCCAAGATACTACTGTGACCAGCCCTGGAGCTAGAAAAGCAGGATCCTTTTCTAACCCTTTGGTCTTGTCTAAGTTAGGGCAATTTTCCTCCAAATTTAAGTGGTGTAGGGCCAGTGATCAAAACCACTTTTAATTATTTAATTTAACCTCCAAAAATTTTAAATAGATTTTGCTTGCAATTCATTTTATCCTTGCATCAGAATTTCGTCTGTTGCTTTTGTTTTGTTTTTAAGTGAAAAATTACAATACTGAGTGGCGATGTCAGAACGCAGTTTCCTGTGTGCCAGCCGTCAGCCTCTTGACTGCACTCTGGCATTGGGATTATTTTGTCTAAATTCATCCATGCCAGTTCTTCCCAACATCATTCATTTTATGTGAAGTTAGAGGAAGGGCTGGCTCCAGCTTTTTTGCCGCTCCAAGCGGAGAAGAAAAGAAAAAAAAAAAAGAAAACCCTAAGTTATGCTGCCGAAGAGCTGCTGACGCAGAAAAAAAGAGGACAGAAGGACCTGCCGCCGAATTGCCGCTGAAGAAAGAAGCGGCGCGATTGAGCTGCCACCGAAGAACAAGATGTGCTGCCCCAATAACAAAGTTATAACAATAACGGCCCTAATTTTGGCTGCCCCAAGCACCTGCTTCCTTTGCTGGTGTCTGGAGCCGGCCCTGCTTTGAGAGAAAGTCCTTACAAAACCACAAGCCATAATGTTCCATTGGTTAATATTACCAAGGCAACACAACAGATTCTTACTAACCCTGGGTCTGTGTAGACAGAAATGAGATCCCTCTTGGCACAGAGACATTACTGTGGGAGCCAACACAGTCTGAACAGGGAACTGGGAGCCAGCCTGAGTTTTCATCCTAGCTCAAAAAAAGACTTGCTGTGTGGCTATAGGTAAATCACTTTATTTCTCTGTCTTAGTTTCCCCACCTGAAAAATGGGGATAACAATAATTGTCTGTGTGCTTTGATGATTAGTTAATGTAGAACTGTACAACGTTTTGAATATGTAAAACATTATATAAGTATGACGGCTGTGCCTCTTACTCACAGTCAATCAGATAATGAGAGGTTTTATTTAAACAGGTAAGCATATTCTGGCAGGCCCAGCTTCACAGATGCATCATGTTGTCAACAGATGTTGACTTGATGGGTGGATAAACCATTTGTAAATGTTACTACCTCTTCTTTTCATTTGGGTTAGCATAAACTGTCTGCTCTTTTTTCACCCTCTATCTCCTTTTCCCTCGTGTTTGAACTACAAATTACAGCTGAATTGAAATGTAATCCCCAAACAAAGAATTTGTCTTTACAAACAAAACCACATATTTAGGAACCAGTACAGAAAAGGGAACCAGAACACCACTACCAAATACAGTATAGATTTATTAAGGCTAAAAATAAAACCCAACTAACAAAAAACTGAAAATGTTTTTAAGCCAACTCTTCTGGGGAAATGTATCAGTACCTCAGAAATTACAGATGGGAAAAGATTAAGGCCCACATTTACAGAAACATTTGTAAGGGGGCTTTTGTCCCTTTACTGGGGATTTTGGATGGTCCTTTCCCAGTACCAAGAAAAAGGGGCACGGCTGAAAAAGGGTTAGGAGCCTGGGATGACAAGTACATTGGAAGAGCTCTGACTCCAGGACCAACAGGGAGAGGCAAGCACTCCAAGCCAGCCAGATTGACAGGTCACACAGGTCAATGAGGGAGTCAAGAGCCCAGGGCCCATCCTCTATGTGAGCTGGGATTGTGTGGACAGAGTAAAGGCATGAGAAGGAAAGTGCAGCAGTCCAGAGCTGGGCAGCCAGAGCAGTGGAGATCAGCCAAACAGACAGTGATCCAGGACCGAAGTCCAAGGGAGAGCCATGGGACCAGAACTCACATAGTGGAAGGTCTGTCCTACTACTACTAAACTGGAGTCAAGCACAGTGAGCAGCTAGGGAGAACAAGGAGGGAGAGGCAGAGAGGGCCCAGTGGAGGGAGATATCACCAGACAAGAGGGCCTTGAAGGGCAGACAAGGGGAGGGGAGGGGGAGACATGAACCGAACAGGAAGGCTGATAGTGGGGAGAAGGGTCCCACCACCTAGAGCCTGAGAGTGTGTAGCCACCACTAGAACAGGCATCTTACCCTCAGTATCACCGCAGCACATCCTGCTCCTAGGAAGGAGGCCTGGGCCATGTAAGGAATAGGTTGTGAATTTTCTTGAGTTCCAGAGACTATTGTTTATAGTTTCCCTATGTCCATAGTACAGGACTCCTCAATCCTTTAACTTTTTCCATTCCCCACCCCTCACACTTATTTTTCAGTTGTTGTTTAATAAATTATATGTGGTTTAAAATCAATGTAGTGATCACCGGGTCAGGGATGTGACCACTGAGGAAGTGGGTGTATCCCAGAGCGAAGACACCCTAGCCCCTGGCCTGAAGGACTCAAGTGAAACTGTGGGTTAAGCCCCCGACAGGGATCCTGGGTCCAGCATTACAGGGTATGAGGACGCTGCCACATAGGAAAAAGAAAGAGAAAGAGCTCAAGGACAGGCAGACATCCCAGTAAAGGGAGGTGGATCGGGGACTCAGATCCTTTTACTAGCTGGCTTCACCAGGTTATATAGAAGCCAGGAAAATTCCCTACAATAGTGGAACTGTTCCTCTACTTACACAGTTGCAGTAATTTGAGATGCCTCTGTTTCTGAGTGCTCATCTTGGGACACCTTAGTTGTCAATGGTTACTTGAAAATCTCAGCCTTAGGAGATCGTCCAGTCTAATCTGTATTTACTATTTTATAGTGTCCATCAATGTGCTAGACGCCTCACAGTGCCACAATCTCTGCCTTGGAGAGTTTACAATATGCATTTCACCCATGTCACAGTGACAGGATGTCTCAATCACTGAACAGAGATGGCAGACCATAAGATTACACTTATTCAGCAAAGGTTGAACAAATTACTTTTTCTGTGCTTCTGACAGTGCAAGATGGTCTACCATAAAACATAATTTCTTTGGGAGAGTGTTCAAATGCTTAATCTCTCTATTAGAATATTCCACTATATGCCCCAAGAATTGGAACAATGTAAAAACCGTGAATTGCCTAGCAACAGCCGAGGTCTGTGAGCTAAAGCCAAAAGAAGCAGCAATAGCCTAGTCCCAGAGTGGTGATCTCCTTCACAGAAAGTCACTTTAGCTGGTGAGAGACGAAGCCTCCTTTCATGAAGGAATTTTTTTTGTGCAACAGAAGAGAGAAACAACAGAAACCTTTCAAAAATGTGGGGTTCAGAAACTCAGGTTCCCTCCGATTACAACCTCTAGCTTTTCCAAGGCTGTGTGGCTTATGAAAGGAGGCAGCCATTCATTGTAGAGAACACCAGCTGGTTTCCTCAAGGCCAGCTGGCTCAGCAGACTAGCCGAGGAACGAGTCATCAGGAAGCTTCAGTCCTGCAGGAATTGAGTTCCACAGGACTTAAGCTCTGATGCTGTGACTGTTAGAGGCAGGACCATCCCTAGGTGGGTGCAGGGCCTGGGACATAGGCGCTGAGTTTCTAATCTGCTGTGGGGGGCGGTGCTCCTCCTGGCTCCACCCAAGTCCCGCCCCTACTCCACCCCTTCCACCAAGGCCCCATCCCTGCCCTTCTTCTTCCCACCCTGCCTCTTCCCTTCCCAGTTCTGCCCCCTCCTCTGAGCATGCTGTGCCCGCACTCTTCTCCCCTGCCCCCGCCAGCGCCTCCTGATGCCACGAAACATCTGATCCGTGGCAGGTGGTAGACACTGAGAGGGAGGAGACACGCTGATTGGTGGGGCCCGCCAGCGGGCAGGAGGTGCTGGGGGGAGGGGAAGGTTCTGGTAGGGAGGCTTCTCCTTGGCCTCCCCCAACCCGCCTGCCACTCGCCTCCCTGTTTGCCTCCTCACCCTGCTTGCCCACCCCCATCCTGCCTCACCTCCCCACCCGTGGGCACCCCCAAAGCGCGGGGCCTGGGGCGGTCATCCTGATTCACCATATCAAGGGACGACTCTCTTGGGGCTTTGCAGGAAGAAGTCTTCAGTCAGGGAATCCCTGGGAGACTTAACATATGTTTATGAAACCAAAAGCTTTGGCTAGCCAGACTTTGTTCAGTAGACAGGGGTTGCACCACAGTGATTTTACAATAGTGATCATTTAACACAATTACTCGTATGTAGTTCTTCTAATCTTTTCTCATAAGCCTCTTTTTCCCAGTTCTTTAATAATTTTTATGTAACTGAATTCTCTCAAATTTGTCAACAACCTCCTCATCCTCTCATTGCTGTCTTAGCAGCGTTTTGTAGAGAGGGACTTTGAAACTGTGGCTTTCCTGCTCTGCTACATGATGCTTCTGCATATGCAGGCCAAATTCACAACAGTGTCTCTTTTTGCTACTATCTCACATTGGAAGTTCATGTTCAATAGGCTGTCTGGTTATCGTTCTTAGGATTTTTTCAACAATCCTGCTTTCCAAGTACCTCCCTTCTATTAAACAGCTGTGCATTTCTGATTATATTCCTCAGATGCATTAGTTTGTATGTTTTCCCAGGTTGTATTTTACTGTTATTTCTTCCACGTAATATTACTCTTTCTGCTGTAATGCCCTTGCTACTATTTCCAGGTCCTTAACATTATCTGCAAATTTAATTTGTGAGCTATTTATCCCCTCTTTGAGATCACCATTAAAGATGATAAAACTAGACCTAATCCTGATCTCCACAGCACCTTTTAGGTCTTGTCTACACTACAAAGTTAGGTCAGTGCAAGGCAGCTTGCATTTTCCTAGTTGTGCATGTGTCTCCCACTAATGTAAGCGACCCAGTTATGCTGACACAGTAACATAACCTTCCTGAGCAGTGTAGAGCCATGGTCTATATACTTAGGTCATGCAGTGTGAGTGTAGACACTGCATTACTTATGTTGACCTTAACTGTCCTCCAGCAGCTGTCCCACAATGCCTCACACTGACCACTCTTGTCACCTTTGTGAACTCCTCTGCCCAGGGGACAAGGAGACTGGAGAGCGCCTCGCTCCCTTTTAAAGACCTGGAATTTTTTAAAATTCCTTTTCCTGATTGTCTGGCCTGGCAAGCACACTAGGAGCTCTCCATTGTTGAGTGCAACTTCCTAGCTGACCATGGCAGCTACATGCTCTAGATGTGCTCCTGCCTAGATTAGACAGTAGATGTTGGATCTCCTTGGCCTATGGGGAGAAGAGGCTGTACTGGCACAGCTCCAAATCAGTCTTGGAAACATCCAAGTCTACAAGCAGATTGCTCAGAAAATGCAGAAGGGGTATGATAGGGATGAGCAGCAGTGCCATGTGAAAGCCAAGGAGTGCAGCAGGCATACCAGAGAGTCAGGGAGGCCAATAATTGATCCAGGGCTGAGCTTTAAATCTGCTGCTTTTTCAAAGAACTACATGCCATCCCCACTGGAGACTCCACCACCACCCACATAGCACCATGGCTACCTCAGAGGAGCGCAAGTCAGGGGCTCTGCCATGAACAGCGAGGAAGAGGTGTGGGAACTGGAGAGTGGCGAAGGTCCAATACCCCATCCCTCCCCTGACACAAAGAGGCTAGGAAGGAAGGGTTAACCCCCGCGGTACCAAAGCGGGGCCGCTCAGCCCCGTCACAGAGCTATTCAAGGGAAAACAAATGGCACAGAGTTCTATCACTTGCATGAGGGCACTGTACCTCAACATAAGCATAAAGAGAAGAGTCCTATTTCCACAAATTTCTTTCGTGGCTGCAAATATCAGGGTACATCTAAGTCTGGATGGTTTTCAGGATCCAGTGTTTATACAGAGTTAGGAAGTATTTAATTAAAACAACAGAAGGCATGTCATCCTGTCTCCTTTAATCCTCTTGGTGTCCATCAGCTACATCTGGCGCAAACCAATTATCTCTGTGGCAACCATAGTGTTTGACTGTTCTTGACACAGACCATTGTCTTTCTAATTGTAAGCACACAGTGCTATTCCATTTTTTTAATGGGATCAATATTTATACTGTGAACATGGCCCTCCTCAAAACAAAGGGCTCCTGGAATTCTGTTGCTACTGAAATAAGTAGTGGGACACATGACACAGCCTATTTGTATGACCTTTGAAGCCTTCAGCTCATCAACAGTGCTATTCCAATAACAGATGCACTAGACCATAGTGCAGAATAGCGAGAGGTTGTATTTCTCATGCTCTAGAATTTGGAAGTTTCTGTCAGATTTAAACAGAGTTACCCCATATATCAACCTTGCTACAATTACTGTAATTCCCTGCTGCCCCAGTATGACAGGCTCAGTGCTGGATGCTCTATGATAAGCTTGTGAAAAGCTGCAGCCTTCTTGTTCTGTGGTAGGAATATGATTCAAGTCAGACCTGAATGGAATATAAAAGGCAGGATATTGTCCCAGGTTGGCATACTAAATGCACTGATCATTTATATTGTATTGATCACTGCATTAAAATGGTGTAAAAAAAATCTGCCATCACATTTGTGTAGAGAAAAGAAATACTAGGAAGCATTAAAGCCAATAGAATTAACACACTGCTAATCAGAGGGGACTAAATCAAAGGCCTAGTCAATAGCATAAGAATGGCCATGCTGGGTCAAACCAAACATCCATCTAGCCCAGTATCCTGTCTTCCAACAGTGACCAATGCTAGGTGCCCCAGAGGGAATGAACAGAACAGGTAATTAAGTGACTTTTTTCCCACATTTAATTCCATAATTAAGCTAATACAAATGTAAAGCACATAGAGAGGCATACCAGAGAGCCAGGGAGGCCAATAATAGATCCAGTGCTGAGCTTTAAATCTGCTGCTTTTTCAAAGAACTACATGCCATCCCCACTGGCGACTCCGCCACCACCCACATAGCACCATGGCTACCTCAGAGGAGCGCAAGTCACGGGGCTCTGCCATGAACAGCAAGGAAGGTGTCACATTTTTCTTTGCAAATTTTCCATTGAAAAGATCATTATAAAATCTTGGGTCCAAATTTGTTCCGATGGAATTTAATGGGAGTTTTAAAATCGAGTTCAATAGGGGCAAGAACAAACCCTCTGTGATTATTTCCTGGGTAACTCCGCAAGCTACTTCTCATCTTGTCTCAGGTTGCAAGCATTTCTTGCTCACTTTTATGGGTTTTTTTTAGTAGCGTCATGGGAAAATTAAGAATAGACAAAGATAGTCGCATACATTTTTTTTAATGATCTTGTCAAATGAGGAATGTAACGTACCATTTTAGGGAACCTCTTGGAAACCTTTTAGCTATGTTGGCAAAGCCATGGGAAAATTCCTCAATAACCCTTCACAAAACAAATGAATCAAACTCCACAAGTAAACAGATAACCTCCATTCAAATAGACTGGAGAAAAATAACCCTAATATAATGCACCCTCGAAAACATAACTTCTCCAAAAAAAAATAATAGAAAATTAACCCATTGAATCCTTCTAAGTAGGTTCTACTAACAGAATTACAAGCATAATTACATAGACTATGGATACAATTTTCAAATGCTCCAAAATGACTTAAGAATGTGAGTCCCAGTTTCAAAAGTGACTTAAGCACTTATTAGGCCAAGTTCCTCTAAAATATTTGGCACTTGATTCCAACAGGAGTTGGATGCCTACAAACCTTTGAGCATCTGGGCCTTCACTGAAAGTCAGTTTGACTTTGGCTCCTAAATGCTAAGTCATTTTTGAAAATGGTACTTAGGCCCAGATCCTCAAGGGTATTTAGATTCCTAACTTTATTTAATTTCAGTGGAAAATCAGGAGTCAAATATCTTTGAGGATCTAGGGCTTAAGCTCGTTAGCTACATAGGCACTTTTGAAAATTTGACCCTTTGGTACCAAAAGAAGAGCAAGTTTGTTTAACCGAGCTATTTAATAAGAAAGGAAAGTTTTAGCTTTGGCAAGGTCTTGCATTGCAATAGTTGTTGGATTTTATCTTAGATATTTTTTGAGTTCTAGGGACCTCTGCAACAGACCAATGTAACTTCACACAATAGCTTTCACTCCAAACACGTCTTTATTATTTTTTCAGCTGTGTATTTCACCAATGAAACTCCAAAGATGTGGAATGTCAAACCTAGTGGTTTGGCATTCTTTTTGTTTTCATAAATTCGGGGTATTTGTCCAGTTTTGAACCTTGAAAATTAATTAACAGTAACTTCAATATGCCTAAATACAGGTTAGCCAGAGAAATCTTTTTTAAAGTACAGAACATACATCAGGAATCTTCATTGTCTGCCTAGCACAGACTCCCACTCAATTAGAATGATATTTTCTTAAAAAGTCAAATTTCCTTTGAAGAGCAATGGTGTAAATTAAAAAGGAAAAAGTTTTGAGAAACTCAAATTATTCAGATATTGTTAGAAGTTTTGCAAGATCTTAACCACCAGAAGATTTTGTAGTCATTTTGGCCACGCCCATATTTTCCCACTAATTTAGTAGAAAACAGACTGAAAGATACAGCTAAATCAAGACGTATCCCCAATTCCTAACACAAGTTCCATAAGTACAAGGTTTCATGCAAATCCCAGTTATTTTATTGTGTGCTTTGCTTCTTCAGCAAAAATATTAGAAGAACGTTCCCCACTTCAGCTATAATAAATATATTACCATGAATTCAGGCACCAGACAGAAGGATTTAGTTATGTGTGTCTGAGAGGTGAAGTTTAAGTGAAACCATGAGAAGGAAAAAATCACAGTGTTTGGAATTAGTAGGACAATAAACCAGATTGCCAACAAATTTCATTGCTGCATATCATTGATTTCAGGCCAAATTATGTCTTCTAAGATGCTGTGCCAATTCTGGTGAGGGGAAGGAGGCACACTGTCTGAACATGATGCTTCTGCTGGGACTAGTAGGAGCCAGCTGACACACACACTGAAAAGGAGCCCTTGCTACACCTTGGAAAATATTTAACAAGATCCCCCAGCACAGCTCTTCTGGCATGAGAGGTGGCAGGAGCCACCCAGACATGCCCCTTTTGTGACATCCACTGCTACCAGCATAGCTGGTTCCTTGACGTGTCTGCCTTCTCGCTGCCACCAAATTATGAGTTGAAAGGACCTCTGCTGGATGGGTCCTGGGGTTCTGTGAACCCTCTTTTCTAGGACTACAGTGCAAAGCCAGACATGATTTGACCCTCAGAGTGCTGAGGAGTAGTTCTAGGCACAATACAGTAAATACTAACACAGATGAAGAGCAGATAAAATATTTAAAAATCAAACATTCACGTCACTGTTAGCTGTCCAACTTGGTTGAAATCACTGCTGTGACTTGGAATCTGAACAAATATACTTCATATGCACAACACAGCTAATTTAGAAAGATGAGTTGAGCCCATATAAGACAACTGGGGTGACTGGGACTTCCATCTCCCCATGTTAGTGTTACAACATATGGGCTCCTGACCCCAATTGTGTCTTGGTTAACTCACCCTCTGAAATACCTTTTTATGGCACTTGGACAGAGATCACACTTTCCCCCCTCCTTAAAGACCCACAAGCTGAAGAAAACTTCCCTTTTTCCAGAGGACACATTCAGCATGAGCTATAACAATGTAAACTTCCCTGCATGAGGCTGTCAGTGTGCCTGCATTAATGTCAATGGAACTCCCACGGTGATCCACAAGTGCCTCGGAAACCATAGAGTAAAACCTCTTTCGATTAATGTACTCAGAGGTTAGGTGGTCTGGTGCCAGAATAGGAACATGTGTCCCATCTATCGCCCCTCTGCAATTAGGGAAACCCATTTGTGCAAAGCCAACCACAATGTCATGCACGTTATCCAGAGTCACGTTTCTTCTGAGCAGGATTCAATTAATGGCCCTGCAAACTTGCATCAACACGATTCCAACAGTCGACTTTCCCACTCCAAACGGGTTGGTGACCGATCGGTAGCTGTCTGGAGTTGCCAGCTTCCAGATTTCAATAGCTACCCTCTTCTCCACAGTAAGGGCAGCTCTCAATCTCGTGCCCTTGCGCTGCAGGATGGGGGCAAGCTCCTCACACAGTCCCATGAAAGTGGCTTTTCTCATTTGAAAGTGCTGCAGCCACTGCTCGTCATCCCAGTCTTGCATGACAATGTGATTCCCACCATGCAGTGCTTGTTTCCTGAGCCCAAAAGCGGCATTCCATGGTGTTGAGCAAGTCTGTGAAAGCCACAAGCAATCTCATGTCATATGCGTTACTCCAGTCAATATCATCGGAGTCCTCACTGTCAGTTTGGATCTTAAGAAGTAACTTGACTGCCAAACATGACGTGCTGGCGAGACTCGTCAGCATGCTTCTCGGCAGTTCAGGCTCCATTCCCGCAGACCGAAAGGGAAGACAGAGCGCGCAGAACAAAAAACATTGAATGATGGCACCAAATGTGGACGGAAGCACAGGGATTGCTGGGATGTGAACTGATGCATCATGGGGCATTGGGACAGGACCCAGAATGCCCCATCCCCCATCCCCAAAAGCCACAGCGCCAGAATGAGAAGAGGGGCTCTGTGGGATAGCTGCCCATAATGCACCGCTCCCAATGCCGCTACAAGTGCCGCAGATGTGGTCATGCCAGTGCGCTTGCAGCTGTCAGTGTGGACAGACTGCAGTGCTTTCCCTACTGCACTCTTTGAAGGATAGTTTAATTCAAAGTACTCTACAGCTGCAAGTGTAGCCAAGCCCTAAGGCACAGAGAGATTAAATGACTTTCCTGAGATCACACAGGAAATCCGGCAGAGCCAGGAATTGAACCCAGAGCACCTGAGTCACAATCCAGCATCTTGAACATGAGATCACCCCTTCCTCAAAGGCAAGTAGCCAGAAAGCTTAAAATATGTCATTGGGTTCATTCTGGAGGTGAAAATTCCACTGTATAAATAAATAATACATTGTATAATAACTATGAATGAATAAATAAAATAATTAAACTAATTTTGTCGACACAATGGGGTATTTTTTCCTCTTTAGTCACAGGAATGTATGTACAAAGCTCCCATTAGTGTTATGAGACAAGCCTATAGTCCAGAGTATTAGTTTTATTATTCATCAGTATAAGGATGGACGGATGAACACACACGCACACAAAGAGGAGAATTTCTTTCAGACTCATGCGTTGAGCATTAGTGAAACATATTAATTTAAACAATAATTTGGCATCAGAGCCATCATGGAACTCTTTTATAATCATTAAACATTGAATTATTTCCCAGAAAAGCTTTGAAGTAGTGCTTTTAAATTCTGCTTCCTGGCTGCTGTCAGGGAGCTGTGGAATATAGTATTTGCATAACCCTTGCATGGCTGCTGGCAGACTTTATGTTTTCTATTTTATTAGTTCTAGATGTGGATAGTGGCAATAATGTAAAGATTTGTCAAAATGTTGCTTTAGTGTTTTGGTTTCAAATTTACATTACAAATGCCTCTTACAAGATTCAGTTAATCTCAGTTTGGACATCTGCCTGAGAAATTTCCTGTCTGATGTTAATATTAATATAGTTCTTTAAGATTTCTCTTTTTATTTGTTGAAGTGTTTATAATTATTTCTCTGTTCATTGCAGTTCAGAATTGTTTACTCTGCAGAGTACACAGGTAAGAATAAGCCTCTCATTTGTTTCATGCAAAAATCCCTTTCACTTTGTTAGTTTCTGAAAAGCTGTTTCTAAAATGTTAACCTGCAGAAGAGGAGAAAGAAGAACTGAGAGGTTTTTGTAGTAATGCCTAAAGAAACAGGAGAAACATGATACAGCTTTTAAAAATGTGAAAACTTCATTTTCCCTACCATGTTTGATAAAAATGAACCACACAGAGAATATTCTAGCTTCATGTTACTCCTGTCAACTCTTCAGTTAGTGGGTGTCCAGGGAATTGAATCACAAGTAGAGGAAAAATTCCTCTCTTTTTACAGTTTTTATTGTTCATTAATTTTACCACAGATTTAAAAAAGACACAATACCCTGATTTTCCAGAAATTCAATAAAATAAGATCTCCCTGACCTTTTAGTTGACTATATTGAAGAACATAGTCTTCTGTTGATATACAGTATAGATACTGTATATCAACAGAAATTACCTAAGAGAAAACATCTGAATATAATTATATTAAGAAAAAAACACTAATTCAACCAACAGTTGCACACCCCTTATACTCAAAATATCTCCAATTTAGGTAGGAATAGAGTATATTACCTTTTACACTAGTGCTCTTCAAGATTCCTGACATATGCCAGCTTCTATTTAATAGCATATTTTACTTCCAATATATTTTCCTTTTTTTTCCTCTCTTGTTTTTAAAAAATATGGATGTGAGCTTCAATGTTCACAAAAGTGAGAGACCGCGGTTTTAGAAGGGATATAAGCCCTTATGCTTCAGGGCTTAGAACAGCAGTGGGCAACCTGCGGCCTATGTCAGTACTTACATTGACCGTCTGCACGCATGGCCACCCGCAGCTGCAGAGATGCGCTGGTCACTGCTTCCTGCAGCTCCCATTGTCTGGGAACAGCCGTGGCCACTGGGAGCTGCGGGTGACCGTGCCTGCCAACAGTCAATGTAAACACTGTCTCGTGACTTACCAGCAGATTACCCTGACAGGTCGTGTGTGGCCCACATGCCGCCCACCACTGGCGTAGAACAACCTAAGAGGCGGTTAGAAGAAATTTTCACTGACTGGTATTTCCTACGTTTCATGACCTTCGGAAACCATTTTCTTCCCAAAGTATTTTGGACATACTTTTATTTGTGTGAATATGAGTTTTGTCCATGAATGAGCACATCTGCAAGCAATTATGGGTATTTGCACTAGGCATAGTCACCTTTTCACCCCTCTATATAGTGGCCGTATATGCTTGGCAGCGAGAGTGTTTTAAAAGCAGTAGCTTTTTCAAATTAAATAAAATAAATACAATTTCCACCTGAGTGTCAGTGGCGTGGAGAGAGTAAATGATGGATACAAAGGGAGTAGGGAGGAATGCACGAGAAATAGAAAGGTTCCTTGAGTGGTGACTTGGGGAGGGTGAGGTCAGCATTTCATGATCCAGTTGGCCAGGATTTAGGCTGAACCTGGGATATCATTGGGCAGCATGCATCAGTCTGTGTGCTGAGGAGCCTGGAAACTACCTGGTCTCTCTGTGTGTTCAACACCTTAAATAAAGAATCCCCCTTGCGTATGACAGTGAGCCTTTGCACATATTGCATCTCCAGAGCATGAATCAATGTATCTGCTTCATGGAGAGATATTGAGCTGGGTGAGGCGGAAAGAGCACCAAGAAACTGCCACCCTAAGGAACCTTACTACATATAACACAGGCCCAGAGAGTCAAAAGGGCAGTATTTGGAACTAGAAAATAAAACTTTTTATGAACCCAAAAGCTTCCTGGTCTGGGATCTAACCCAGTCATAGGACCTCAGGAGTGGAGCCACTTTTATAGTGCTCCTTCCCTATGCCCCAGTGCAGGGGTAGGGGATAAGTGAGATGGAGTTAACCTCATGCTTACCATGCTTCAGCTAGTGCCGCTGCCCTCCAGTCACAGTGCCCCAGTTGACCAAAGTTTCTAATAATGTTCAAGGATCTTTCTCAGAGGCACCTATTACTAACTTCAGCCCAGTCCAAAAACTGGAAATCCAACACCAAAACTGAATTGGTTTAATTAAATCAGTTTCTAAATTTAGCTTAATCAATATGAGCCATTCTTAAACCAACTTAAGAGCATCCACACAGGGGCTTGCACTGATTTTAACTAAGTCATTTTAGCTAAATGGATGCAATTGCTGTGTGCAGGCAATCCTTCATTATGGGTCTGCTCCCCAGACAGCTCAAAAGGAATAGCTCTTTAAAGTGTCTTTCATCTTAAGACTTTTGTGTTTAGCACCCTCGGTCTCCCAGTAACAGAGGAAGCATGATTCTGATTGGCCACCTGATAAGTCTAATTAAATTTCTGACCTTGCTAGTACCTGCCAGGTCAGCTCCACCATATTCATAACTAACCCTGGCACCCATAGTATATATGGGCTACCAGCTGGTGTGGGCATTTTAAACAGTTTGCCATTTAACTCTGTTCAGAGCAGGTCTAATCCTCACAGGGCTTTAAATGTCACCTACAATAGGGGCTCAGCATCCCTATTACACTGGTGGAGCTGAATTGTTAGAATGGGAATTTGTTGTGAGTTTCCCCTAATGCAGATAGGACCCAGTTGTGTGGATGAGAGATGTGATTATGTGTCTCCCTGCCCCAGCTTCTTTGGCACCAACTTACCAGGGGCCCAAGCACAGATTTTTTAAAAAAATGTTTGGTACTTAAGGGTCATCAGGGCTCAACTGCCTTCCCACCTAGGAAACAAAAGGTCCAGTCTGAGTCATTAGCCTCCAGGGTGGCATTGTCTCCACCTCATTGGATCAGCAGCTTGAGGTCAGTCCCAGAACGTCATGAACAAGTAGAGGACAATGCTAACAGAAAAAATAAGGAGCAAAGAAAAGATTGCAAGATTTCTGATTTTGCACTCCCAGGTTCATTCCATTGTTCTTCTGGAGCAGGATGATGGGATGTGGTGGTAAAAACATTTAAGTCCTTTCTACGCTATTGCTTCCACCAGAGGAGCTGCGCCAGAGGTGAATTATGAGTCCAATATTTGCCAGTGTAGATGCCTCTGCAACACATTATTTTCATTTTATGATACCGAGAGCAAAGAAACTGTTACTGTTATCACGGAAAGGCAGGAAAGCTGTTTATCTTTTATTACCAGGAAGCAAGGACATAGATTTAATACACTGATATCAAAGGATCTAGTTTTTCGGACCATTACCATTACTGGATTTTGCCAATCACTCTCATATTCTTAGCATTAGATAGAATCTGCGAGTGATTGGCACCCTGTTGTTTTTAGGGAAGTGGAGCTAGACAAAACGTGATGGCACCAGCTGACTGGTCCATACATGAAACAAGGAATTAAGACTGAGATGTTCCAGGAGAATAGCAGGATGCTGTGTTCATAGTGGAAATCAACCTTGAACAGCAAGTGGCAGCCCAGTAGCAACAGTTGAGGCACAGACGGCATCACTAATGAAGTTGTGACCTAGCTTGCTGCATTTGCAATTTGTCATCAGTAAGATGGATACAGATGACAATCCTGAAGGATTTAAAGTGAACTGTGGGGGGATATTGTCAACGTAGCTGTCCCTCTGTCTGATGAGATGAGTCTAGGTGGCTTATAATGCCATGGAGCTGATATAATAAATTAAAGCTTTGCCCTAGTAATCAGCTGATTAAGAGAATGGCCAGGAAAACCCAGGTAGCACTGGTGGAAAATGATGATGGTGACTCAGTAGGCAGCACTCTGACTTCTGAAATCAGTTATTGAATCAGCACCAAGGCCAGGATTAATGATTATTAAAGGCCCACTGACATTTCTTATGAAAGACTTGGTGAGCTAGCTACATTTCAGCTCTGCATTTTATGTATTAAACCCCCCTATTCTAGGAGGTTGCTAAGCTACAACGTAAGGATCCACATTTTAAATCCCTCAAAGTTCATGGCTTCTTTGGTTCAACCCATTAAAAAATGAAGTATTGGCAATAAAATTAAGATTCAAATCCCTCCCCAATGAAACTGTTTTGATGTGGACTCTGTTCTATAGCTGCTGCTGGATGAGCTAATTTTCACGTCTGTACTTGTCACATCTTTCCAGCGTGGAATGGTTGCCATGTTTCCAGCAATGGGTGGCTGTAGTTCAGTGGCAGGTAATAAATCCAGTTATGCATAATGATACTGTGGCTGCTTTGTGCTGACCTACTGGCAGAAAGCGGTCATAAACCCAGAGCCTCACAAAGCAGCAGGACACCTGCGAATCTGATCCATACTTTGTAAAGTAATTTGGGATGTGGTAGGGTGAAAAGTTACAGAAATATTATTTAGAGAACATTACACATTTTGAAAAGTTCCATCTGTATTTACTTGGCACGGAGAGATTTATAAATTGCTCATTTCTAATAGTTCTACAAATGTTTTGAAAGAGCGATAAAGAAAACAATCAATAGCAATAAGCAAATGACTTATCCCAAAAGATATCCATTACAATACTGTCAGGGTTCTATCTTAACCCCAGAAAAGCTACAGCTGAGTGGCTGTAGAGCCATAGTGTAGATGCTTCCTATAGTGACAGAAAGTTTTTCCCCCCATCACTGTAGTTAATCCACCTCTCCGAGCTGCAGTAGCTAGGTCAATAGAAGAACCCTTCTGCCTAGCTGTCTCTACACTAGGGTTTAAGTTGGCTTAACCAGAATGTTCAGGGGTGTGAATTTTTCAGACCACTGAGCAACGTAGCTGACTCAAACTTCATTTTAAGTGTAGACCAGGTCAGTGTCCTTACTGGTATTCTAACACAAATTAAAAAGGGGTTTTTTTTGCAGCAGAGACATAAGTTGTGTCTGTTCTGCTGCAGATACGAAACATAGCATCTCTGTGTGACAGACTCACCAGGCCTTTTCCATTTAATATATATCGTTAGTTCGTTGTACCTTTCCATCTTACCGTTTTGTAGAGTGTGGAGTGATATTATCTGATGGGTGACTGTATTTTGAGCGTATGCACCCCATGACAAGTACTGAAATATTTTTGTGCAGTGTTCAATAGCCATCACCATTTCTCATTTATTCCCTGTGTTGAGCTGGTCCAGGTTGTACAATGAACTGTGTTCTGAAATATGCAGGAGCATTTATTTTAGATTTCCTGTGAGACTTTTGTTCAGTTTTAACCACACACCATACAGCCTGCAAAGTAGACTCAGATTTCATTTCATGTCAGTGCGTCTTGCTTTGTTTTCACTTTTTATGGCTACTAAGGAAAAATAGGAGCATGATAATATAAAATTAATATATTAAAGCACACATGTCATGTAAGGATTAATAGGCAAGATCAGAAAGCTCACAAAAGAGAACCAAGAGACCAGACTAGCTCTGAACTGAGCTATACTGATTCTCACTAGTGTGTTCAGAGACCCTGTTTCATAGCATTAAAATTTACCCTTCCTAATGCCAAAATAGCATGGTCCATTTAAAAAATGGGGGTCAGCTCTGAAAACTGACTTTCATGAATGGTATGGACTCCATGTTTGTCTGTCAGTGACATCACACATATCTGCTTAGTTTCCAGCTGACTAATCAGGTAAAACCCCACAATCCAACCTTGTGCAAAAACTAATCCCATCACATGTCAGCAGTTAGCGAGGATCAGTTACAAAAACTCAGGCTTATGTGCACAACTGCTGACCAGCTTGGGGACAGTGGGACTATTTGCCATGGGTAAATGACTCCAGTGAAGGAGGAGAGAGAGGAGGTACCAAGCAATGGAAACTTTTCAGGAGGCAGGAAGGGTGTGATCAACAGGCAATGTGAGTGATCTGCCCGTCTAATCCAGTAGTTAAGGCCCTCAGCTAGGAGATGGGTGACCCAAGTTCAAATCCCCACTCCACCAGGGGAAAACCAGGGGAATTGAATCTGGATCTCTCCCATTCTGCATTCTAACCACTGCGCTAAAAGTTATGAGAAGGAAGCACCACAACCACCTCCTCTGGTGGCTGACAGCTCAGGCTCTGAGGCGAGATAGACTAGTTGTGAATCCCACTGGAGCTTAGGCATGAGTTGGGCAGTGCCAGATCTGAGGATGCTGTGCACATGTCCAGCAATTGAAATTTAGATACCCTGGGGATATACCTAGGGCAGGGATGGGCCCGAGGGCCATGGTGGGGTTCACAATTGTGTAGAGGGCTGAGTAGGGAAGGCTGTGCTTCCCCAAACAGCCTGACCCCATTCCCTATTTGACTCTGACCCACTTCCCGCCCCCCTGACTGCCCCCCTCAGAATCCCCAACCCATCCAAGCCCCACCACTGCTTTTTTTCTGGTTGGCCCTTTCCAGAGACCCCCCAGCTCTAACTGCCCCCCCCCAGGACCCCACCCACTATCTAAGCCCTCTGCTCCTTGTCTCCTGACTGGCCGCTCCGCCACTGGCCCCACTCTCCTGGCTGGAGCTCACGGGCCAGCTAAAAATAGCCCGAGGGCCATAGTTTGCTGATCCCTGCCCTAGGGACTTCAGGCACCTACAGGTTTAATCAGTGGCTGGGCAGGGGTTTTGTTAAAGCCAGTGGTGCTTCAATGTAGCACTTAGGTGCCTAAAGTGCCAGTCCGGTATGAAAGTCCCCTTTGTGAATCACACATAAGAACATAAGAAAGGCCGTACTGGGTCAGACCAAAGATCCATCTAGCCCAGTATCCTGTCCACCGACAGTGGCCAATGCCAGGTGCCCCGGAGTGAGTGAACCTAACAGGTAAAGATCAAGTGATCTCTCTCCTGCCATCCATCACCCCCCTCTGACAAACAGAGGCTAGGGACACCATTCCTTACCCAGCCTGGCTAATAACCATTAATGGACTTAACCTCCCTGAATTTATCCAGTTCTCTTTTAAACCCTGTTATAGTCCTAGCCTTCACAGCCTCCTCAGGCAAGGAGTTCCACAAGGGCAAGGTTGTGGAGCCTATTCTTAGGAACCTAGCTGTTTTCAGGAGAGTGGGATCGGGCAGTTCCTTGCTTCTGATAAGGGCTTCTCTTAAGCGCTTGACAGTGGCTCAAGAGTGCAGCATGTGGGGGGATGCACAGGTGACCAAATTGTGGCTCTGCTCCCCCATGCTATGCCGCCCCCTGAGGCCCTGTCATCATGTCATCCCGTCTCCCCGAGACCATGTCTCCAAGCCTCATCTTCTCCCCAAGATCCCGCCCCCCACTTCCTCTTCACCTCCTCCTCTTGTTGCTCACCCTTATGGTTGGTTAAAAAAAGTGGGAGGGCTGTGGCCCCCAGAACCTCCCTGTTTCGGCACCACTGGTGTTGCCTGAAGCTCTCCCAGGCAGTATCCAAAGTTATAGGACCCTTGCATCAGCAGCAGGGGGTGGGGGTGGGGTGGAGCTTATAAAGGGTAAATTGGGAACTTTGGCTGAGCCCTTGATATGTAGATTTTAAGACCAGAAGGGATTATTATGATCACCTAGCCAGACCTCCTGCATAAACCAGACCAGATTCTGCTCTGACTCACCCGTATTTCAGTGCTGCTTTTCCTCAGGCTTTTCTGCCCCCAACCTTGGGGGTGGGTGGGGGGAGAGGGGCGGGACAGGGAGCAGCAATAAAGCTCCACTTATTACTTTGGCAGGACATAGGAAATGTACATGAGCAATCTTGACTCTAAATCAAGGAAATTTTGTAGGGGGCACTCATTATTAGTACAACCAATAAAGGAACTGAAGCCGGTGACCTCTTTCAACTGAAAACAGTTTAGCCTGCCTCTCTCATACATACATTATTATCTTGAGACTGAAACACATGAGGAACAAGTCAGGTGCTTTCTAATACACTGATGAAATATTACTGAGCAATAAGAATGTTAACAAATTTGGCCCTATGGGTCTGGTGGAGAGGAGTATGAGATTTCAAGTGGTTTTAATTGAATGGGGTTAAACCATTTTTATTGCAAAAATAAAGGATATTTGTCTTTTTTCCTTGAATAGCTTATTAAAAATTGCATGTCATGGTTTTTCCCTATATTTTGCCACCACAAACCAACTTCCTTAATTACAGAGTCAGATTTACTCAAAAGCAAAGTCCGAGTGGCATAGCGCACGCTCCCTGTGGCTAAGATGTAGGCTGGGCCATAAATAACTTGTATTAGAAAAAAGGATTGTATCTAATAGAGAAGCGTACAGCCTGAAGTTTTGTCATTGTATGTTTTCTGTGTAGCTTCCCTTGCTATTTCATCTTTGAATCTGTGGCTTTTCTATTCACTAAACCTTTTGTTTAGTTTTACCCCAAGCAGATCTCTGTGGTGCAAACTGTACGGAGTGTGTGTACCACAGTGAATAGTGTCGGAGGGGCTGGTTTCACTCCTTTGGGGGTGACGCACCATAGGGGAATGGTGCTAATGTCTGGTAATTTAGAACTCAGTAAAGATGGATTTTGGGGAGCACTCAGGGCTGGAAGAGTGACTAGGCTGGGGAGAGCCAGGGTGAGACTTGTGGTTTCGGGCTGGCTACCGGTGTCAGGGATCTGCACCATTAAGGTGCTCAAGGTTCCAAGGCAGGGAGTGACAGAAATTACTGCTCTGGGTGATCCCAAGATGTCATACAGCCCTCCTCCTTGGGGCCTGGATCTTCTGTCCCTGAGGAGAACATCTTTCTCTCTGATCATCCCTGTCACTGAGCCCTGATGGCCTTTTTAAACCAGGTCCAGATGGTTGTTATCCAATTAACTGGTGAGATGGTCTCTTTAAATTAGCTAGTCACAGGTAGCCTCGGCCTGGACTACCCTTAAAGAGGCCAGCAAGCCTGTGATACCTTGTCATTCATGAAGAAGCTATTAGTTGCATTCTGTTGGTTGAATGCTGCCAGTGGGACAATTTCATGGAGAAAAATTCATGTTTCTTTATTCCGAATTATTAAAATTGAGAGAATGCTGAGGTCTTCAAAATTCAGAAACAGAGTCACGCATATGTCTCTCTTTTTGGTGGCTAAATTTCTGGTCAAGGCTTTACGTGTTTCACATCACAACTTCTGTACCCTCCTGCTCTCTGGTCTCCCTCCTTTCTCTAGCACATGCAAAACACAACTGGAAAGATTGTCTTTTCATTCCCATCACTGATAATATTTACCTCCCTTCTAACATGTTTGCACTGACTTCCCCCCTTGCAAATTATGCTCAAAGTTCTTATCTTCAAAGCACTCATGAGCTACACTGAGCTATGTTTCTGCCTCTGTCTTCTCCTGCATCCCTCCAAATTATTATGGTCCTTCCATGCCTCTTCTAACTGATTCTTTTGTCCACTCTCAACACCCTCCTCTGTGTCATTCCTTATGATTTGGACACCTTGTAAATCAGACACACCAAGATCCGTTCTTGAAAATACATCTGGTCCCTGAAGTGTATTCAAGGTACAATAACTGCTAGTCATTGTGTTTGTTCTGTATTGTTTGGTGCTACCCCCCTGTCCCTTTTTTGATTGAAAGGTCTCCAAATCAAGAGCTGTCCTGGACACAGTTCAATATTCTTTAGGTATCGAAGTCCTGTGTCTGCTTAGAGAACTACGTGAATAACCTTCATCTGAGAATCAAGAGCACTGAGCCATATTTTTCATAAAAAAAGTTGAGACCATTCTTGAAATCAGGAACAATAACTAACAATGTTGCAGTCCTTGTGACTATATATGCACATTGGTAGTACAGTGCGCTACAGCTACCATACACACAAGGTTGATACAGTATACAGGTTTATGATGGGATTCATCATTTCAGCAGAACTGGCTTATCTTCCTGGCCCGAAAACTGTATTACAATAATATCCCTATATATTTTCAGCATCTCCATAGAGATTACTACAATAAAGGTGATGACATTCTGACAAATGTTGATTTTGCTTCACTTATTAGACAGGATACCTGCAGAATCAACTGGTGGGGTGGATACAGCAAAACTTGTGTGCTTGCATGTGAGTATGTATGTACATATACAGGCCAGATTCTGCCCTCCAATACAGGTGTATCTGTGCATTTTATGTTGGAGTCTGCCCATGTGTGCATCTGAGTGTAGAATTTGGCCTTAAAGTTCATGTTCAACCCTGTGTGTGTGCACACATGTATGTATCTGCTCATATAAAAACTAGTATCTCTAAAAACATAGAGTAGTTAGCTAAAAAGTTATATGCTCCCGTGGTGATATCCTTCCCCCACCATTCTAAACCAAATATTAAGCTGGCAACACATTTTAATAGAACTTCCCTCTGACTGTTTTCAAACAATCTGTAAAAATACACATTTGCCATAAGTTTATTTTGCACTTTCTCCTCCCTTCCTTCCCCCTCCTTTTTTAAGTATTAAAGATAAACTAACAAAAGAAGAGGTAAGGAATGAATGTGAGGAAGACAGAGGAAGATTTGAAAACAGCTTGCAGTTGTTGGTGTTGAAAACAGCTGACATAATGCTTTTTCTACAATCAGACTTTAATTCTATATCATTTGCTGCAGCTGCAGAATTGCAATGAACAATCTATTTTCATTTATCTTGGTGCTTAACCAGCATCCCCTCCATATGTCTGAGTAGCTGTTCTTTATTCACCTCATGGCTGAAGAGCATTTCATACATAAGTAACACAACCTCCCCTTCTACCCTTGAATGCTGATACCAAAAAATCTTAAGACCATGGATCAACACACTCTCAAAGTGGCTTACCTGCTTTGGAAAAGCCCTCAAATTTCCATACTTCCGTGTTTTCCTCATTACCTTTGCTATTTTTCTTGCTTTTACTTAAGGCTACTCTACACTAGAAAATTAGTTAGATCCAGCTATGTTGCTCAAGGCTGTGAAAAATCCAAACTTCTGAATGACATAATTAAACCCTACCAACCTAAGTCCCCTAACAGATAGTAGAAGGTCAGTGGGAGAACCCTTCCATCAACTTAGCTGCTGCCTCTTGGGGAAGTGGATTAACTACACCAATGGGAGAATCCCTCCTATAGGTGTAGATAATGCCTACCTGGAAGTGCTATAGCAGCACAGCTGTGTAGTATTTCAGGAGTAGACTAAGCCCCTAGATTCCTCAGAGACTATTTTAAAAATTATTTTCCATTTTTTAAGACCTAGTATTGTATGGATTTTTCTGCCCATCTCCCGCTTTAGCCCTTGTCTGCTGTAAACCCACTAGTTTTTGGCACAGTCACCTCTGTAAACTGATACCAAAGCCCTTCTATGGCCGTAGCTCTTACAAAGTAAGCAGAAGGTGTGGGTGGGTGGATGTGGTAAAGTCTGTAGATTTGGGCCTGTATGTGGATGTCTGTCTGATTTGTAAAGTTTAAGCTTTCCTGAGTAATGGGTAGTGGGAATGCTCATCGTAACACCACGGTCTTGATCTTCTTAGCTCTTCCCAGGCATAGACAGTTTGTACATGGGGGGAAAAGATTAAACAAAGAAAGGGACAATATTTCAGTATTTTTCAGGCAGCTGCAGCTTACTCTTTTCTTCTGGAGAAGCTCTTTCAGCAGCAGGCACATAGCAAGAAGAGTTTCATGTGTTTCTTTGTACACAGCAAAAGCTCAAGAGAAAGTGTCAACAAGAATGATTTGTTTGTTCCATTTGTCATATTCCATTCAATCATGTCTGCAGGAATAAGGAATCAAACCATAAAAGTATTTGACTGTTTTCATACTGCATATGTCAATTCACTCACATCCATCTCTGATAGGTGACTGTAAGAGAGTTGCATTATGCTGCCACTGAATCTCATCAGAGAAAGCTAACACTATCAGACTTGAACAGCATAATTATTGTCTTGAAAAAAGTATTCACATTGGATTTTTCATAATAAGAACTGATTTAACTTAACTTCACTCAGTGCTGTCCATTTATTCCTTCACTCATACTGAGCCTGTTTTCAAACTAGATTGCAAATTTCGGCACCCACTTCCACATTTGCTCCCTAAAATTACACATACATACCTAAAAATGGGTATTTGAATACCTAAATGTGTGGTTTGGAAAGCATAGTTAAATGGACTTATTTGGAAATTGGGCTTATTGGATTCATTACTGGAGTAAAATGTAGTTCCAGAAACAAAGCCTTTTGCAGAATTAATCAGTGTTCTTTTGATAGCATTTTAGTTGCAGTTACAGTAATGCATTAACTTAGTATTCCATATATCTCAAGTGTATTGGGAGATCCTTTGTTTTCATATCATTTTAGTATTATCTTTACCAGACTCTAAAGCACTACTTCGCTGATCACTGTTCTTATTGCGACAAAATAAGGTAATTGCACATATGAACCCAGAGCTGTCATTCATAAATGCTCCCGCCCTCTCTCACTGTCTCTTATTTCTAATAGTCACACATATCAGAGATCACTGGATTTCTGAATCAAGCCAGGTGGAGCAGTTGATAGTAGCAGTATTGTCAGATTGCTGGAACCAACTGGGATTCACATGGTGACAACAAAGCTAGATAAATTATCCATCCGTCCTATATGTGGCCTGCGTAGGCTCTCTTGGAAGAAAATAATGTGTTTCTAACATCTGAACTGCCAAAGACACTTTACTGAGGACCACTAAATGTCCCTTTCAGTTTGAAGCTCAGTTTCTAATTGGGTTCACTTGTCAGTATGTAGATTACAGTCAGGTCTGTTTTATCCCCTTTTTTGACAACACAGATGAAAAAATGATGGATTAGTTTTAAGATATGCTGTTTTAGTCAATATCTGTTTCTGCATTTTCAGAAAACAGGGAGAACATTGCCATTCTGGAGGGGAAACTCATGTTCGCATCTCAGAGATCTAGGTTCAAAAATAATAAAGCAATAGGGTGTTTTAGCATTGATTTGCTATCCGCATGAGGCCCCATCTGGAGTACTATGTCCGGCTGAAGAAGGATGTAAACACCTTGGAGAGAGTCCAGAGGAAAGCAACAAAAATTATAAGAAGTTTGAAGAACCTGACCTCTGAGGTAAGGTTGAGAGCATTGTGTGTGTTTAGTTGAGAGAAGGGAAGGAGGACATGATAACAGTTTGCAGATATGTAAAAGTTTGTAACAAACAGATGGTGATCAATTGTGAAGCGTAAGACAAGAGGTTGTCAACTTAGTTTGCAGCAAGGAAGATTTAGGTTAGATATTAGAAAATACTAAATCACAAAGGTAGTTAAGTTCTGGAATAGGCTTCCAAAGGAGGTTGTAGAATCCCCAACACTAGAGGTTTTAAGGAACAGGTTGGACAAACACCTGTCAGGGATAGTCTAGGTATATTCAATCCTGCCTCACTGTGGGAGGGATGGACTTGATGGCCGCTTAAAGTGCCTTCCAGCCCTACATTGCTATGATTCTATAATTCTTTGTCCTAAGCCATAATTACAATTCACTAACTGCCCAGCTGTTATCAGATGGCAGTTTTCTGTATCCATTATGACAGAAGTGAATTTTAAGGAGGGATTTGTCATACTTTCTTAGGAGAGTTCATTTCACACTCTGTAGCTACTATAAACAAACACACTGATAGGTTAATTGCATTTATCGGCAAATGTATTTGATTAATCAGATCATCATTTTTGTTCAGCCAGTGCCTGGCAAGAAATAGAAAATATTGATATTTGAAGGACACTGAATGCCCCTATTATTATTATTTAATATTCATGTTGCCGTAACACCAGGTAGGGCAGTGCACTGATTTCCCAGCCCAAAAATAAAATGGTCAGATAGCTGTCAGTCAGTTATGGTCCCTCTTCTCCTGGAACCCCTTTATGGGAACTTATAAAGAGTCCAAGAAGAACAACAGAGTATTAGCAAAACAAAAAGCAGCAAGTACAAACATCAGTCTCCACAGTCATACAGACCTGTGGGTAGAGCTCCCACTCACACCCACACGTTTCTACCCCACAGCCTCCCAGGCAGCCCTTTATATTCTCCCAGTTCCTTCTAGGTCATGTTTAATTGGCAGCTGCCTTAACCCTTTTGAGTCTGGACTAGGGAGTGTCCTTGTACCCTGTCACACGCCGACAGGACCCAATCAGGACGGTCTCTGTTGTGTTAATTTCTATACAAATGCAGAAGTTAGCTAACCTCCCTGTTTGATTCATGCTTCATTTTGAAGATATTAAGACCCAATCTGTAAGGGAAATGAGAGTTACAATAGAAATGTGTCCAGAGAGAGAGATTGCCAGGCCAGGATCATCAAAGGCCAAAGAGCACAACTGGTTGGCTGTCTTCTCTAGAGGGAATGGACTTTCATCCTCCCCTGCTCAATGCACAACTGCAGTCAAACTCACAAGATAGGAGGATGCACAAGAACTGGGATGGAGAATAATGCTGAAAATATTATAATGCCATTATATAAATAAACAGGGTAGCCTCTCCTAGATTACTGTGTGCAGTATTGGGCATGCTATCTCCAAAAGACTAGTGCAAAACTGCATGGGACCCAGAGAAGAGTGATGAGAATGGTCAAAGACCTGGAAAAATTCAGCGGGAAGAAAGTTAGAAAAGATTGGGATTGTTTACCTGAGGCTGTAGCTACACAATACAATGGTGAGGAATGGCACTGCTTGCAGAATTCTGGGCCTCCTTTTCTTCCCCACATAGTGAGACAGCACTGGTTTTGCTCCATCAGTGACAGCAGACAGAGGAGGAGGAACAGGATTTGGCCCTTAGTATTTAGCTTGCATGTGGACTCCTCCTGATGGTTGAAATGACAGATTGGACTTCTACATAGAGTGCTTCTGCAGACGTGCACCGGCTGAAATCGTGAACAAACAGCAGCACTTGCCCCATAACATCAGCCATATTATTCCACATGAGGATTGACTACAAGCTGTCAAGAACAGTATCCCCAGTGAGGCAACAGCACACTTAGTGACTGAACTTTGTGACTTTGTTCTCACCCACGCCATTTCAGATTTGGGGACAACTTATACCTTCAAGTCAGCAGCAGAGCTATGGGCATTCACATGTCCCCACAGTATGCCAACATTTTTATGGATGACTTAGAACAACACTTCCTTAGCTCTCATCTCCAATGCCCCTACTTTACTAGTGCTACATTGATGACATCTTCATCATATGAACCCATGGGAAGGATGCCCTTAAAGAATTCCACCTGGATTTCAACAATTTTCACCCTACCGTCAGCCTCAGCCTGGACCAGTCCACACAAGAGATCCACTTCCTGGACACTACAATGCAAATAAGTAATGATCACATAAACACCACCCTCTACTGGAAACCTACTGACTGCTACACTTACTTACACGCCTCCAGCTCTCATCCAGGACACATCACACGAACCATTGCCTACAGCCAAGCCCTAAGATACAACTGCATTTGCTCCAATCCCTCAGACAAAGACAAACACTTACAAGATCTTTATCCCGCATTCTTAAAACTACAATACCCACATAGGGAAGTGAGGAAACAGATTGACAAAGTGAGATGAGTACTGAGAAGTCATTTATTAAAGGACAGGCCGAACAAGGAAGAAAACAGAACACCACTGGACATCACATACAGGCCCCAGCTAATACCTCTGTAGCACATCATCAATGATCTACAACCTATCCTGGAAAATGATCCCTCACTCTCAAAGACCTAGGGAGGCAGGCCAGTCTTTGTTTATAGACAGCCCCTCAACCTGAAGCAAATACTCACCAGCAACTACACACCACTCCACAGAAACACTAGCCCAGGAACCAAACCCTGTAACAAACTTCACTGCATACTCTGTCCCCATATCTACTCTAGCAACACCAACATAAGACCCAACCACATCAGCCAGACCATCAGGGACTCATTCACCTGCACATTTACCAATGTGATATATGTCATCATGTGCCAGCAATGCCCCTCTGCCATGTACATTGGCCTAATCGGACAGTCTCTACATAAAAGAATAAATGAACACAAATCGGATATCAAGAATGGTAACATACAAAAGCAGTAGGAGAACACTTCGATCTTCCTGGACATTCTATAATAGATTTAAAAGTAGACATACTTGAACAAAAAACCTTCAAAACCAGACTTAAAGGAGAAACTGCAGAACTAAAATTCATTTGCAAATTTAACACCTTTAATTTGGGCTTGAATAGGGACTGGAAGTGGCTGGCTCATTACAGAAGCAACTTTTCCTGTCCTGGAATTGATACCTCCTCATCAATTACTGGGAATGAACTACATCCACCTGATCTTATTAGCCCTGTCAATACTGGTTCTCCACTTGTGAGGTAACTCCCTTCTCTTCATGTGTCAGTATAATAATGCCTGCATCTGTAATTTTCACTCAGTACATCTGAAGAAGTGGGTTTTTTACCCATGAAGTTTATGCCCAAATAAATCTGTTAGTCTTTAAGGTGCCACTGGACTCCTTGTTGTTCTTATGGTTTATTTAATAATCACAGGACAACATTATGCGCTGCTGGCCAGTTTAAGATTGCAATAGTCTGAGTGTTGGTACTCCCATCAACATTACTGGATGCTGTGCAACAGGTCTGAGCACAACCTAAGCAATGGAGATCTCCTCCGGATGTTTTTATTTATATTGTTGCAGCATCTATAGGGATCAGTCCCACAGGGCCCATTATAAACACACATACAGAAAAGACAGTCTCTACTCCAAAGAGTTATATCCGGGAACAATCTGGATTTCTCCCAGATGTCCAGGGCAAAGGAGCACTGATGACCCACATAAGATGTTTAATTGAACTATATCCATTTAGGGCAAGTGTGTGTAGAAACTAAAACTAAACAGTCCCTACTGTATACTATGTATTATACAGAGCTTGCTCTATTCCTAATGCTTCTTGGAGTTTAAGGCCAGAAGGGATCCTTAGATCATCTAAGTCCAGTGGTGGACAAACTATGGCCTGCGGGCCACATGCAGCCCGCTGGCCATTTTTATCCAGTCCGTGAGCTTGGCTGGGAGAGCAGTGCCAGTGGCCTCATTCACCCCACCCAGGGTGCCGGGCCAAGCTGCGGGGAGAAATGGGGCCCCGCCCTGGGTGCCAGGCCGAGCTGTGGGGAGCTGTGGGGCCCCGCGCTCCTGGGCCAGGGGCCGGGCCGAGAGCAGTGAGCCGTGGGGTCCCGCACCCAGCTGAGCAAGGTAAGCAAGAATGGGGCCGGGGTGGGGGCGCAGCTTGGGTCATGGTTAGGATGGGTGGGAGGTCTCAGAAGGGGGCAGCCAGGGAACAAAGTGCAGGGGGCTTACATAGGGGGCAGGGTCCCTGGGGGTAGTGGTTAGGGTGGGTAGGTTTCGGGAGGGGGCAGAAAGGGAACAAAGAGTAGGGGGGCTTCGGTACGGGGTGGGGTCCTGGGGGGGCAGTTAGGGTAGGGGGGGATCTCCAGAGGGGGCAATCAGAGGACAAAGAGCGGGGGTTGGATGAGTGGGGAGTTCTGTGGGGGCAGTCAGGGAATGGGAAGTGGGTGGGGGTCGGATGGGGGCGAGGCCAGGCTGTTTGGGGAGGCACAGCCTTCCCTACCCGGCCCTCCGCACAATTTTGAACCCCAGTGTGGCCCTTGGGCCAAAAAGTTTGCCCACCCCTGATCTAGTCTGACCTCCTGTATAACACACGCCATTACATTTCACCCAGTTACCTCTGTATTGAGCCCAATAACTAACGCTGTTGAGTCTGTCATTCTGACAGTTTGAAAACGAGAATCACTTATTTTGAATTAATAACATATAGTGTTTATATTGCAACAGTAACAAGTTTTACATAAGGGAAAGTTAACATCATGCTTAAACATGTTAATTCAACTAAAAAAAAATTTCTGGAAAAGATGGTACTACTGAGATACAGATAGTCAACAGGCAAACTGTGGGACACATCTGGACCACCAGATGCTTTTGAATGGACCCCAACATTATTTTATTTACTTATTATTTTCTTCTCTGGGATCTAAACATTCACTATATCTTGTCCAAGAAATTTGGACCATGACAAAAAATAATTGACTACCCCCGCACTGAGATTTTGTACTGTCTGAGAACAGCGCACATGCCACAGGAAGGCACTGATGCAATGTCTGCATTTGTCTTTGATACTTGTGGGGCTAGAGCAGTGGCTAAAAAACAACCTACAGGCAATGGAAGTCTCAGTGCCAGCTTAAGTGTTCATTCAGTGCACAAACTCCTTAAATACCTGATACAGAAAATTTTCTGAGCAGGACCACTATCAAAACAGGCTTTTAAAACATCCCCCCGCCCGTTTTCCCCCTCCAAGAACAAAAAAATTGGACTCCAAATTAAAGTGCAAGCATAAAAGTTATCTTTTGAGATTTCACACAACCGTTAATTAATTAAGTACAACCATTGAGATCTGTAAAAGAGGGAAACTGGGATTAACCCAGCCAAGGTCCATTTGCTTTCTCCACCTCAGGGAGAAATCGCTGGTGTGGATGGGGTAGGCCATGATAATATATTTGGATAGGACAAATTAGTTCTATCAAACACAGAGGATAATGTGATAATTTTGCCTGCTTCCATGATTGTTGGCTTTTCTCCATAATGTCAATCTAAATTAGGCCATTCGTCTCCCATGCTCAATGCTTTTGGGGGGTGAGGTTGGATTTAATTAATAAAGGAGAGCTGAGCCCAGTGGAAGAATCTGAATTTCAGTGAGATTCTGCTTTACAGCCCAGTTTTCAACTGGAATGACTGAGGGACAAGAATCAAATGACTTTTCATTGCATGCACCGTGAATTCAGCTGGGAGTAGAATCTAGGCCCTTCTGCCTCCCAGGACTTCAAACTATGTAGCTTCCTTGTATAACAGGAGATATAGAATGAATTATTTTAAAAATAGATGAGCTTTTTTCCCCCTGACCTTTTCAACAATTTATTTGTGTGATATATAAAATTAAAGCAATGGTTCCAACAGAGGTGACAATATATACCACTCATTTCCCTCTTTTGCCTACACAGGACAAAAAGGAAAAAAATCCACACCCTCTTGGTTTTGATTTCTTTGCATTAAAACACTGCTTGCAACTCTGCTCCATTTGAACCTCATTAAGAGAGCCTCCCCACCCCCACTTCACGTCAAATAAAAGGTATAAATTAGAGATAACTATCGTATGCATGTAAATGTCCATGAACATATGCATTCACACAAGATCCCTAGCCATATATAAATGTAAACCAGTCCTCATCCTCAAAGGAAACCTGCACAGCATCTTCAAAAGATAAGCCTGGAATTTAAATTAATAACTTTACTGGATCACAAAAACATGGATTTAATAAAGACACTGGATTTATGGTTCACTACAATAATCTGTAGCCTATTAACTCTCCTTTGGTTGTAGAAGTGTTACCTATCCACTTTACCTTGAATGGTTTTTTGCAACATGTGATGACGCCTTACCTGTTTCACCTTGTATTTTGCTGTGACACTGAGGGTACGTCTTCACTACCCACCGGATTGGCGGGTAGCGATCGATCTTTTAGCAACTGATTTCTCACGTCTTGTTAAGATGCAAGAAATCGATCACTAGTGGCGCCTCCGTTGACTCCGTAATTCAGCTTGCCGTGAGGCGCAAGCTGGAGTCGACGGGGGAGCGTGCCGCTGACCGCCGCCACCATGAGGACGGCAGCTAAGTTGGCTGAAGATACGCGGACTTCAGCTACGTTACTGAACACGTAGCTGAAGTTGCATATCTTCAGTTGATCCCCCCACAATGAAGACCAGCCCTCAGTACCTTTCCCAGACCTGAAGAAGAGCTCTGTGTAAGTCTGAAAACTTGTCCCTCTCACCAACAAAAGTTGGTCCAGTAAAAGATATTACCTGACCTACCCTGTCTCTCTACTATAAATGGTAGGCAACAGAGATTTCTACAAGGGTTTTTTGAGCTCTAACGGGAGCTGAACACATTCTTACAAATAAGTATTTGATAGTAGATTTCAGAATTAGAAAGTCTTGTATTGATTATATAAAAATCTGTGCAGCTGATGAGATATGATTTGTATCTATAACATGGGGTCCCAAAATGTCCCCTATCGTAAAGAGATCTCTCTTCTTTCTTCTCCTCTTTTCTTTTGCTAACAGAGGACATACTCTCTTTTCTAATACCTGCCAGCCCCCATCCATTGCCCTCCTCCCTTCTCTTTTCTTTCAAAGGAAGAGCCTGCTAATTTAAAGCAATCAGATCCCTGTTTCTTTATTAAATGTCCATTCAAAAAATTATGGTGTGCATAATACAGTTCTTAGTATCTTATTCAGGTTCAATTACAAGAATCTGGTGTCATCAATGCTGTCTTATATTCACTGTACAAATACTATGGTATCCTGCACTCAGATTTTCTTCATTTTCTATTACATGATCCATCAGATTTGATATTCTTTTCACTTTGAAAAAACTCACTTCATGTTGCTTCTATCAGTTCTAGTTCTAGTAGTCTGCTCCATTTTCTTCTTTTAATATGTTTCAGTATTGAAAAGAAAAAATAACCCGGGCAAATCCCGCAATAGAAATGAATAACACCAGATTATGCGAAACTACTAAGTCTGTTACTGAAAAAAGCCAACTTGTTCTATGATGGGCATTTCAAATGTGCCTATCACTGCAGTACTAGCCACTAAGGTTATAAATTACTGATGTTGTCTTTATATATTTCACACAAGAGTCTGACCATCTGCAACATAGAGACCCTGATTCTCATTTACACGAAGGCCTTTTCACACTACTCTGGCAGCATGGTAGAGCCTTTAAATGTAATTTACAGCCACTTTAAGTCACCTTGATGTTGTTCTGACGGTGTCAAGGGACCTAAATGCAAAGGACAATCAGGCCCAGGAAGACGTATGCGATGGCTGTGCAGATGATGAAAAACTTCATCACCAACACCCTAGGACCTGGTAAATCGTGCTTGCTCAGAATCCCAGACAAATGCATCATGCTGTGGGGGATGGTAATGTTCTTTTGCAGATAAAATCACTCTGCTACAGACTGAGTTATCTTCCTCTAGGACAGCTACTCATGGTATTTTTAGGGGACAAATATAACTTCTTCACTGCTTAAGCTTCAGCCCGAATTGGCTATATTGGTCTTTTGGGGCTACAGCCCACATGAGCTGAAGCCATCTCCATCCTGACTAATGAAAGCCAGCGGAGGAGACATTGGGTCAGCTGTATGTGATGGAGATTTTCAGAGTCTCCCCATGGGAGGACAGAGTGCCAGGTGTTCTCAAGGAGGAATGGGTGAGGCTCTACTCAGGAAAGCAGCCCCTGACAAGTACAAGCATGCAAATATTGACTCGTGTCAAAAACCAGCTGAACTGGAGGTGAGAGATGCCCTTATTTCATAAAGACATCAACATACACATTTAAAGAAAAGCTCAACCTTTTTTCACCTCCAGTTCAGCTGCTAGAGGAATACCTCACCTTCCCTAATTAGAGATAACAAGGTGGTTCAGCCTCATTGGACTAACCCTGTTATCTCCCACATGGTTCTTGCCTACCTATTTATACCTGCCCCTGGATACTTCCACTGCATGCATCCGATGAAGTGGGTATTAACCCAAGAAAGCTTATGCTCTAATACTTTAGTTAGTCTTTAAGGTGCCACAGGACTCTTTGTCACCATTGTTACTGAAGTCAGTAGTAATTCCTCCTTTACACAGAGAACAACACATGCTACTTCCCATTCTTTAGGGATTTCTTTAGTGAGAATGGATAGAATAAAAATAGACACTCTTGGTTTTGCAATTATCTCAGAAGCCACGTTAAAGAAAAAGATAAAGTTTTAAGTATACCATTTAATTGTCAATGGATTTTGCATCAAACATTCTCCTTATATCTTCTCAGCACTGTGTGATCCCTTTATAAAGAAATGGGATTTGACAAGCAAAAAAATGTGTCGCATTTTAAAACAATTGAGGTTTTGAAATTGATCCTCTTATTTGTTAAGCATTCTAATTCTTCTTCTCCCATTCCATGGCCTCTTCACCCCAACGTCTGCCTATTTTAAATCTCTGGCCCTTGACTGATATGGGTTTACTCTGGTTTCTCTTCCAGGGATTTAAGAGATGCCCTTATTTCATAAAGACGTCAACATACACATTTAAAGAAAAGCTCAACCTTTTTCAAAAGTTCAGAATCTTATCTGCTTATATCAGAGACAATGCCTTTGCTTTGGAAATTAATGTGAACTTAAAGGAATGGTAAAACTGATGTATTGTTTAAAGACTAAGACAGGGTGAAACACTTTTTTCAGAGGGAGGTTCAGGGCAGGGGAGATGCATCATCTTCACTCTCCCTGACCTTCATGCCCACCTTCTAAGTGCATAATATTCCATATGTTCGGCAGCTCCCCTGTGCAGGCATCAGTCGACAGTTTTCCTCCATCTCTAGAAAACCACGCAGGGCAGTTTGCAGGAAAGGTGTCAGGTCTGTAACACGGATGTAACAAGTCTAACAGAGATGCTTGCACAAAACAGCAGTGTAAAGGGAATTAGGAAGAGAACCTACTTCCTGTAAGTTTAGTTTTGGACAAGGGTTGCAGGGGATGAGGAGTAGGAAGGGAGAAATGAGCCAGGCAACAGGTCTGGAGACTTAAGAGTATCCTCAGTGTGAAGTCAGGCTGGAGGGTTAGCCAAGACCCAAGGTCAGGCTGTGGAGATAATATTTTATGAGTCCTAGGTTCTCTTATAAACCACTTTTTTTTTTTGCTGAGCATTAGTTTTCTTTGACACTACACAATAAAGGTGAGACACCCTGGACACTGGCAGAAGACAGATCTTTAGATCCGAGTCACATGATGGATCATTATCCACTAATTCCAAAGGCTTTGGTTACAGATTCCAAGAATTTACCTCAGCCAGGAGACTGCAGGCTCCAGTACTAACTGCTGACACACTGTGTGTGATATTCCACACAAATCAGGTGGCCCTTCACAAAAACCCACCATGACCACTTGTGTGTCAAAGATGGTCTCTAATTTCCACCTATGACAATCAATAAATTTAGCAGTATTTTTTCTCAAGCCCCATTCATTATCAGAGGAGGCTGATTAGTCATTCAGAAGGCTACTAAGTGAATAGAACTAAGCCAGTCTCCAAAACACCTATATTATTTGTAGCACACAGGATGACATTAGACATCAGTTTCCATCCAGAGCATAACTGGATTAGATTTTGCACACCCTCTCCAGTTACAAGCTCTTGAAAATCCCTGAAACAACAGCACAACAGAAGAGCACATTCCATCCATTCTCAGATAACTTCAATGGCATGTTTCAGAAACCCCAGGCTACCTGAAAGGAGCCATTCATTCTTCCACATAGCAACTCCCCGTGGATTTGGCTTCTAGATATAATCCTCACTTTGGGAGAGGAGTCCTACAAGTGTTATTCAAGTAAAACTCCTCAGCCCCAACTCCTATGAAGAGTTTAGTTGCATTGCACCATACAGGAAGTCAGTGGCAGAGGCAGGATAGAATCCAATTCTGTGGGACAGTATTCAACTGCCTTAACCACAAGACAATCCTTCCTCTTCCTAGAATTCCCTACCTCATTCACCACACACCTTCCAACCTCTGCAACAAATGAGGCAGGGGTCAGACACGAGTTTCCTTTACTACATAACCTGATTCATCATCAGAGCAGGTCCATTCTGTGCACTGAACAGGGCAGGATATATGTTGAAAAAATAGTATTTAGGGTTTTGTGTGATTTCCAAGGTTTTTAAGAAAGCAAGATGAAAAAAACCCCACAGAAATTCCATCATGTGGCATCATATTGACACATACGGGACATCAGCAGGGTTGGAATCTTTAGACTTCTGCCACTTAAGCTAACGGAGTAGTAATACCAGTAGTAGGTTGTCATCCTCTATGAGGACCAGCACTAAAGGGGAATGTGACACTTGGACAATAAGTTTCACAGATATTTGCTGTCAGCAGAGGACTGAGGAGATTCAAGAATCTTAGGTTCCATTCCAGGCTCTTGAGTGGCATGTGCTTTAGTGGGCACAGACTCTTTTGCCCACTGCCTCTAAGCTTGACCCCCTGCTGCCCCACTTCTGTCTTTTCCACACCCATGGTTCTTTGTCCCATTCTCTTTGCATAGCCAGTCCCAGTCTTTACTCCTCAGGTTTCTCATGCCAGTCCCAGGTGCCTCGTACAGCAAGTCCTAGTCTCAGCCCTCTGGATACCCCAGTCCCAGCTCTCCTTGTCTAGCCATTCAGCCTCAGCTCACCTCCTTGTCCCCAGTCTCCTGCCCAGTCAGCTACAGTTCTCCCACCTTCTTCCCAACTCTCATCTTAAGATTCCCTTTCCCTTCTTCCCCTGCCAGCCTCAAGTTGCAGTCTCCCCAACAGGATCCTTGTCACAATCTACTCCTTCTCCCCTCCCCAATTCACCCTTGGCTCTTGTTCCCTCTGCATTTGAATCAGGCAGCCTCCTCCCCTGCACTGGCTTAATTCGTCAAGGGCAGAAAGGGGCCATTAAAAGCACAGGAGAGAGAGTCTCCTGGCTCTCAGTTCGGGTTCCCAGACCTAGACCTGGACCCAGCATGGCCAGCAGCAATCATACTTGCAGGGAAAATCTTGCTCAGCCCAGAATGGATTTTTGAAAAAAAAAATTCAGTGATCTGGCAGACATCTGCAATGGAAAAATCTCAGCTCAAACAGTTAAAGATGGCAATGTTACAAACAACGGAAGGCAGGGTCTTCTAATGAAGAGTGTTGGGCAACCTTAATAACAGGCGGTGTTGCAGTCCTGCATATAATGAATGATAAATAAAACACTCTCCTAGGTAACTTTGACAGTCGTCTGTTAACACGGCTCCCGATATGCTGCTGTGAACATCCAATAGCCAAATGTATCTTTACCACATCACTTTCCCTTCCTCATCTTCTAAATCCCACTCAGAATTTTCTGAGGTACTAGCAGGCAGGCCTGTCTCTAGTCCCTTGCAAAATGCTGCCTGATTCCACCCTGAGCCTTCACTACCTAACCCAGCGATAACAATTTCAGCTCTATTTAATGGTGGGATAGGATGGCCTTTACCCAAAAGTTCATGCAGCACTGTTGCCATCTGCTGCAACTCCACCAAAGAGCCCTCTTGGCATTGCATCCCATTGGCTCTGCCTCATCTTCTATCTAAGAGTCCTCCAAGTGGTGGAGGAGACCTAAATGAAGGGGAACCAGTGACATACAGAACCCATGAGCAGTCTTCTACAAGATAGGAGCCCTTTCCTTCTGTCTCCTCTCTCTTAGATCTGTTCTACCATTCTGAGTTTCTGAATAGTTACAATGACTCCCAAAGTGTTACTGGAGGAATTCTGGGTGGAAATCTTATGCAAATGATTCTCTCTATAGCTGCACTTCAGTCTGTTAACCAAGAGATGGGGGAGAGAGGCCCTTACTCTAAGGCTTACATCAGCAAACAGCTGGGAGAGCCATAGTTACTATGATTAGTAACTATTCTTCACCATTATCCAAATCACCAAACACTAATCAGCAGGAAGGACTTGTTCATCCAAGCCTTTCAGAAGCTGTTCACTACATGGTCTCAGGAAAAGGAACCTTCTGATATCTAAGTAGCTGAACAATACAAATGAAACCAGGAAGGCTGCACACCACTAATAAATCAAAAAGCCAATACAATCAAGTAGAATAGAAAGCATGTACAGTGGATGTGTATTTGTGTTCAGCACTAAGGTCATATTCATGTAGCTGTCATTTCAAATAATGTATTGATTACACTGCTGGGGGAGAAAAAACCTCAAAACACTCTGGTTAAAACAGGAAGAAGAAGAAGAAGAAGAAGAAGAGGGAGGAGGCGGAAGATAGAAATAAAAATAGACTCTTTTATAAGCTGGGGTGGACTGAAAAGTTTCAAAAATACTTTATTATTCTATGACCTGAATCTCACCTATTTGTGAACAATAGCCCTGATACTAGAATTCAGCCTGTTCAACTGAGCCAGCCAGTACAGAAATCAGCGTATGTAAGGGCTCTGCTCTGGAAGCCATTCTTGAACTGTATAATCCCCTAATGACTTCCTGGTGTGGACTATGGGCCAGATTTTCAAAGGAAATAAGACATCTAAAGATGCAGACAAGCAACTAGAGGGACTTTCAAAAGCTCCTAAACAAATTAGTCACATTACTCCCATTAATTTCAACCTGGTAACTTACTTAGGCACTCTAGAAAACCCCAAGAGGCACCTATCTTCATTTTTTAAATAACTTTGAAAATCTGGCCCTCTGTCCTTTCCAGTTTGCAACAGCAAGATTTTAAAATATACCAGAATTTTAGTAAATGCATCCATACCTTGTAGATAACATATCCTGCTGGCAATGGGGAGGTGCAGTATGATAAAGGTGTCCTCCCCACTTCCAGAGTAGGGCAATTTTACAATTTTTGGGAGTGATTTGGAGCCCTATGGCATTTTACTGGTGCATCTGAGATGAATACTCTGTGGTCATTGCACTCATGGGCGGCTGGTAAATGCGCACTTGGGGGAGGCTAGCTCCTCTCCCATCCCCTTCTGCCCCTAGGTCCTGCCTCTCCTTTTCAGTTCCCCTTCACTTGCCGGAGGCTGGAACACCCCGACCCCCCCCACCCCACTCCCAGGGCTGTCAACTCCCCTGCATGCTCCCAGCCCCAGCGTGCTAGGCGGACGGCATGGCTGGAGCGGTCCCAGCCTTGCAGTGCTGGGTGGGCAGTGTGGCTGGAGCACCCCATTCTCAGCACCGGAGTGCTTCCAGCCTTGGAGCGCTGGGTGGGCAGCGCAGTCCCAGCATCCCCCAGAGGGACAGGAGGCATGACGTGGCCCCAGCTCCAGTGTCATGTACTCACTGGCCCCAGTCTGCCAGCTCCAGCCTCTCGGCCACAGAAGAGTGGCAAGGGAACTGGAAGGAGGCAAGAGAAGACCTGGGAGGTGCCACACCAGGCTGCTTGGGAAGGCACAGCCTTCCCCGCCTATGCTACCTGCTGCCCACGGCAGCACTGCATAAACAGCTGCAGACTCTGGCATTCTCTCTATGCACTGGCCAGGGGCTTGCATTTCAATTCACAGCCTGAGCCCCCAACTCCCCAGAGACCGTACATACGTTATTGTTCTGAAATGTAAGCACATCGGGCAGAGATTATATTTTTGCGCTATCACAAGAGGCGCTGATATCACTGAGTTGATCATCATGCTTACTCACAAACACGTATTTATTGCACTTCCATCAGACACAGTCCAGTTGACTGTCACAGGCTTCTGTGACTTCATACGATATTCTTGTTCTCCTCATAACTAATCGATTACTACTAAATTGTTTGACAAAATAAGATTTTTAAGATGACAGCGTCCCTTTAATTCATACTCACATTCACTAGTTCTGCTCTGTCCGGCTTCATAAAATACCCAGGACCCCTTCCAATTCCACCCTTGCACTAGCCAGAGAGAACTTAAAGTTACCTTAAGGTAGCAGCTGAGAATTCCCCTATCATAGAGAAATCCTAAACCAGCACACTACTGGGGTAGCCAGCCCTGTCCCAGTCCTTCCTGGCTCTCATTCAGTGTAGGTGGAGTCCCAGGGTCGGGAGTGGGATGGAATGTACATCAGCAATCCTGCCTGTCGTAGTGATTCATTGGGAACCATACCATCAGGGCATGGGTTAGACATGGCATCTCTGGGGCTGCCTAAGGGATAGCTACAAAGTGGATAGAACATTCCACCTTGGGATATTCTGTAAAATACCTGTAGCTGATACTTTATAAGGGCCAGATTCTAATTCCCTTACTCACGTTAGCATCTACTCCACAAGTAGTGCCATAGCCCAAATAATTCTACCAAATACCTTCAAGCTCACAATAAATCATACTGTGATATTAGGCATAGAAAAAAAGATATTCTTCCTTTGTCAACATTCCATGAAAGCACAACAGAAGATTATTAACTGAAAGTTTCTGATCACTATTTCTGTGACATACAGAGTACATTAATGGAGATGTAAAAATCCCTTTTGCAGCGATGTACCTTCCAGCATTTTCAAGAGAGCTAGGGGGCAGGCTGACACAAACAGGCAAGCCAACCGTGATATAAACAAGTAAGGGCTGCAGGTTTGGAATAAGTTAGTTTATTGAACATAAATGTGTGATATCCAAATTGGAGTCTTGAAACTGAATCCTTCTGCATTTCAGAAGAGGCAAGGTTTGGGTTCAAATTCCCAAATCCAAACTCACTTCCCTGACAGTCTGGTTTGGATAAAGTCCAAAATTGGAAAGGGCATCTTTTTTACAGGCCAGACGTAACACAATTCCTGTGACAACACCTGATCTTTTCTTTTTGTGGAGGACGAAGAACCCTCATTTGTGTGTGTGTTTGGGGGACCTTGGTTGACAACAGCAGCTTGGAAGATTTAAACACCAGTGAAACCAAACTGAAATTTTAGACCTGATTTTGCCTCAACCCCCAAACTTAGCCCAAACACAGTATTTCTGGATCTTCTCCAATATAAACATACATAGAGTTGCATTTTAACAAGACTACACTACACTGTAGTTTACTTTCTCCTTGGGAAAAAAATATCAGGTGTCAGTCAGTAATCTGAAAAGATCACACAGGCTGGCTGAAAGGACAGCTTAAAAGCTTCTACCATACCAACAAATGTCACATTTAATTGTCAGACTTACTGCCGATTGGCCTGTTTCACTGTGAGAATCACACCTCATGTGCTGACCAAGGTCCACCATTAGTGAATCTTTAAAAAGAAACTTAGAGAAACATGAAAAGACCCACAGATGCACTGAGGTTTAACAGCACCAACGTTTAACAGCTTCCATTGCTCAGCTTTTTAGTTCACAGTGTTCTTTTCCTCATTGCACAAAGCAACATTTTCCTATCCATACCTGGTAATGCAACCAATGCCTCATTCATCATCCAATTACTGCAGGGAAGGCTATTTGTGAGATTATCCACCTTTCTTCATATATATATCATAAAAATGCATTAACAGCTACTTTAACAAAGCAGCTGCAGTATTGTAAATCCTTTTGCATACTAACATAAATAAAGAATCAGAGAGGTAGCTGTGTTAGTCTGGAATTGCAGAAGTGACAAAGAGTCCTGTGGCACCTTAAAGACTAACTAAAGTATTGAAGCATAAGCTTTCGTGGGCTAATACCCACTTTGTCGGATGCATCCGACAAAGTGGGTATTAGC
>ML677371.1:6025645-6042890 GCA_007922305.1 Dermatemys mawii | reverse complement strand
ATAGTATCAGCTAAGATGGCTGACCTTTTAGGCACAAAACACAATACAATTCCCTGGGCTACTTCCCCACAGCAGTCTCCACCTCTTCAAACTCCACTTCACCCTTACCTCAGGGCCTCTTTCCTTCTGTATGATACGTTGTCCAACACTCAGTCTCACCAACAGCATAACTTCCTTCCACAGCTCCTGACACCCACAGCCCACCTGACTAACTGGGAGGTTTTTATCTGGTTTCAGCCAGTCCCTGATTGGCTTCAGGTGTCCCAATCAAGCTAGCTGTTTCTACTCCTTTCTAGAAGGTTCTTAATTGGCCCCAGGTGTCTTGATTGGCCTGGAGTAGCCTTTGTTTGGCTATCCAGGGAACAGGGACCTACACATCCTGAGGCTGATATACCTGCCTTCGAGCACTCTCCTATACCCTTCTGGTCTGATTCCATCACAATATGTACAACATGCTCTCTAGACAAATGTATATAATGCATACACAGAAAAATAGTAGACACTTAATTCAGGAGACCTTACCTGTATACACTTTGGCATGGGGCAGCTGAAGACCACACACAAAAATCATTAAACATATTCATTTTTTTTGCCATTGTTCTGTCACCTGATTTTTGAACTCTTAGGAGAGAGCCTCCTGTTGCTTTTCCTTGCCTCTGGCCAAAAGGCTGAGTTGATGTAGCAAAAGGAAAATTTTCTGCCACATTACTCTCCTGACAAGAAGGAGAATTATATTTCTGGGGAAAATCCTTTGCTATTACAAGTGTGGTTTAGATGATCTTATGAAGCCAGTATATTGAAATCCAAGGTGCTGTAAAGCCATTTTCATTTGACCACCGATGGCCCCTATTTTGGCACTAAGGGGATGGTAAATAATTATGTCATACATCTTAGAGTTTGGAAATCATGTTTAGAAGCACGTAATATTGGCATCAGAACTTACTTCCATGCTAAGTTTATCAAAGTCACCTACCCTGGCCCAATTTTGAATCAAAACCAGGGTCTGTCTGGAGTGTTTGGGGAGCAGCTCCCCATGCCTGTTTTGCATCTCAAGAGGAAGTCCATTTCAGGTCAGGGATCAATGAATTTGGTGGCAGTGTGGGGAATTCAGCATCTCTGAGGCGACGCTAGTACCTGCTGGTAACTGCTTCACATGTCCAAAGGCACTATTATGCTCACTTAAAGTGCAGCTTTCCTCAATTTTCCCAGTTCTTCACTTGGTCTTTCCCATCAAGGGAGATCCCTTTGAAGCACTGAAGGAAGGCAGAGGAAACGGATGATTAATATGATCAGCTTCTCACAGTGGTAGAATTAGGGGATTTCTTCCCTCATTCCCTAAAGGGTGAGTGGGGCTGGGAAGGGAGCAGGGGAAGGAGCAGATTTGTTCTCTATTTTCTTTTCACTTCTCTCCCTATAGGGTGTTCCACCAACAAGGCAAATAATTGTTTGGGAGTGCTGGATACAGCTGGGGCATTCACAGCTCACATGGTCTGTTTTTTTTTTTTGACCTGGCCTCTCCCAGCATCCCATTCTGCAACTTTTCTGCCTCCACAACACTTGAGGCATTTTTTGAGGGAGAAGTGTAGTGTGGTGATGACTCACTGATGTGGCACCTCCTGTTGGTCATCTAGGCTAGGAAATTAGCTCTCCAACCCTCAGAGCGCCTCCTGGTGGTCAGTGTCTCATCTGCTGCTGGCCCCCATGTTCCTCCTGGGGTGCTGCCCCCTGGCAGTCCTCCCACACGCTGGATCTCCCCTACCAGGAGAACCCCCCAGCCTCTAATCCCATCTTGCCTCAGTGGCTACTGCCAGTCATCATCTAGCCCCCACTCATGGGGGCAGACTGCAGTCTGTAATGGCCACTCATCATTGGCAAGGAGTAGGACCTGCCTTTGCCTATCCTCAAGCTGTATCTCTGCAGCCTCAGTACCTTTGTAGGCCTTCAATAAGGCCTGCAGCCTGAGTCTTTACCAGACTGGAGTGCCCCCGCTCCCTTGCCCTTTTCCCCAGCTCTGCTCTGCTTCAGGTACCTTGCTTTCAGGTAGCCAAGTCGTTCTCCCTCCAAAGCTGGAGAAAGACTCCTTCTAGCTGCTGGCTGACAACTCTTTTATAGGGCCGGCTGTGGCCTGATTGGGGCATGGTCCCAGCTGTGGTGGCTTCCCCAATCAGCCACAACCATCTCCAGAGCTGCTTTTAACCCCTTTAGGGCCAGAGTGGGGTGATCAGCCTGCTACAGAAGGGAATACATGTTCTGTATTTCCTTCTCCAGACTCCTTTGATCCTGATACACGAGGTAGAGAAGAGAAGAGGAGGAAAAGCCAGCTATCAGTTCCTTTCCCTGATGGCTTTGGGAATGGGAGAGACAGCGTGCCTCCCAAAGGCAGCACCCAGCCTCAGCAGGCAGGAAAATGATGTGCTGGGATAGGGGGAGACATGAACTAAATCACTCTTCCCTTTTTTTAAGTGGTTCATTTTGTTCCATTTCTGATTCACCCTCATTTATTTTCTCTTTCTTTCTTTGTCTTTCTAAACGAAGTACAAAAGCCTTGTAGACTGAGTTAAACTGTTTTACATCTTGCTTACATGTATTTAGCTTCCATTAAATTAATTTAAGTGCATCTGCAGTAGGGGTTTGCACAGGTTTAACTTGATTGAGTTTAATCAGTTCATTTAAGCCAGTAATACTATTTGAGATTTGGGACAGGCAGGTCTAAGCCTGCCCTCTCCCCTCAACGAAGGGGAGGAACTGCTAAGCCCAGGCCAAAAAAGTTTAAACTCGGGGGACCAGAAAGGGAAACCAAGCAAAGGACTCCAGAGAGCACCTACTGCTCCGCAAAAGCATCTAAGGAGTCAGTGGACACTGCCCCAAAGAACTCTGCCCAGAGGCCAAATAGAACAAGGAAATAGAAATAGGCCCCACACTAGCTGAACCCCACCCAATCCAGTTTCCAGTGATGGATGGCCATCTTCACCAGCACCAGGAGAGGGCTGACGAGGCAGTCTCACAACTATGCGGGACCACAGATGGGATGTGCAAGAATGAGGAGGTGTGGGGAAAATTACAGCCAAAACCTCAGTAAGAGGTTCTGGAGGAGCCAGGAAGACGGTCTGCAACCAGATGCACTGAATGTAGATGTGCAGCACGGCCTCCTTCTCCCCACAGAAGGGACAGGTGTCAGAGGAGGTCATAAACTGCACCAGGTACACGCCCGTGCTCACGGCTCCATGGAGGAGCTGCCAACTAATATCCCTGGCAGCCTGCAGAAACAAAGTAGAGTATAGTACACCAGGATTGCTCACTCCCCTCAGGTGCAACAAGTCCCATCTCCTTGGCATTGGGGTGGGACATAAGGGTGAGGGAGCAGATGATGTGATACGTGAGTGCGCACAGAAGTTCTTTGGGGGACCAGCTGGATGTTGTGCGGCCAGCTCTGGTGGCACACTCAGGGAGGCTCATGGGGCAGGGGCCCACTGATCAGTTCTGAAGGACCAAGAGTGAGGAGCTGACAGGGAAGAGCCTCCTGCAGAACCCTTTCAAGGAAAATGAGAGAAGTGGGAGGCAGGACTGGGGATGTACAGGGTGGGCATCCCCATGCACGGGCCGACTACTGCAGGGCTCTGTCCAGTCCCTCTGATATAGCCCAGCGGGTCTCCGATTCTGGTGACACCACCAGGGCCATCCTCCACCACAGCAAGAGGGATTCCACCACCTGCACACAAAAATGGGGAGTTTGTAGCAGGGGTTCTACAAGGCGGTTCTCCCCTTCGATGGCTGCTACAGACCTGGTTGCTGAAATTAACTTCTAAGTCCTGAGTAAAGACTGGCAGCTAAGAGACGTCTCGGGGGAGATTAACCAGTAGGATAGACAAGGCCCCAGGACTCAGTTTGGTTGGTTCTGCAGTCGAATGTCCCTTACAAAGTTCTCTCTGACAATCTCAGTATGACTTGTAGCAATGAAACCTTTAATTTAAGCTCTTTGCCAAACTACTGCCTTTCCTTTTTTCGTCGTGTACAGAATAAAAATGAATCTATTAGGCTTCAGCATGTGTTTCTCTGGAAAGAAATGAGCAGAAACATTTTAATTTTCAATCAGCATTTCTGGTGGGTGAACATAATTAAGTGCCATGAGACAAAATATCTGTTATAGCTTAAGGGTACAGAGTGACACTAAATGTACTGAATAACAAAGCCAGTCGAGTGGATCATAAAAACTTATGCTGAAACCAAAGGATCTTTCAAAAAATATATTCAGGATAATTGTGAAATACATGTTCATCTTGGTTTGTGTGCACAAGCAGGTATGTCGTACCTGCATTTGCAACACATGGAAAAATACCCAATTTGGTTCATGAATGTTATATGCATGAATGGCACGTGAAGCTTCCCCTTGGGGAAGCTACCCTGCTGCCCCACCTCATCCAGCCAAGGCCCTGCCTCTTCTGTCTGAGGCCACACACCCGCTCACTGCTCTCATCCCTCTGTCCTCCCTTCCCCCGGCCCTGGCCAGGGTCGGAGTGGGGGCTGAGAGCTCAGTAAGGGGTATGGAGGAGGTGGTCTGAGAGCTCAGCACCAGCCAGGGTCAAGTGCTCAGCCCTGGCCAGGACTACAGCAGAGCTCTTGGCCCTATCTGGAGCTGTGAGCCTGAAGCCCCTCCCCATTCCACCCCTTCCACTCGCGGCCCTGCCCATGGCCCCACCCCATTCTTCCCCTTTTTTCACACCTCTGACTGACAAAAGTGGTAGTGTAGACAAAGCCTAAATTAGCTGCTACAACTCAAGAAAGAGATCTTGGAGTCATTGTGGATAGTTCTCTGAAAACATCTGCTCAACGTGCAGCAGCAGTAAAAAGAAAAAAAGGTGAACAGAACGTTAAGAACCAATTGGAAATTCTAGACAGTAAGAGAGAAAATATCATATTGCCTCTATATAAATCCATGGTACTCCCACACCTTGAATACTACATGCAGTTCTGGACACCCCATTTCAAAAAAGAAAAATTAGAAATGGAGAAAGTGCAGAGAAGGGCAACAAGAATGATTGGGAGATGGAAGAGCTTCCATAAGAGGAGAGATTAAAAAGACAGGGACTGTTCAACTTGGAAAAAAGATGACTAAGGGGGGTTTGATAGAGGTCTATAAAATGATGAATGGAGTGGAGAAAATGAATAAGTGTTATTTACTTCTTCACATAGCACAAGAACCAGGACTCACCTAATGAAAATAATAGGTCACAGGTTTAAAACAAACATAAGGAAGTACTACTTCACACGGTCAACTTGTGCAACTAGTTGCCAGACGATGTTATGCAGGTCAAAACCATAACAGGAGTTCATGGACGATAGGTCCATCAATGGCTATTAGCCAAGATGGTAAGGGATGCAACTCTGTTCTTGGTGTTCTAAGCCTCTAACTTCCAGAAGCGATGGGGTGACGAGGGTGGATCACTTGATGATGACCTGTTCTGTTCATGCACTCTAGGCCAGCTGGCATTGGCCTCTGTTGGGAAAAAGGAGTCTGGGCTACATGGACCATGGTCTGACCCATAATGGCCGTTCTTATAACATGAAAGCAAGAGGACTATTTCTCCTGTGCACCTAATGCTCCCTCTTTGCTGAGGTCATACAGTTTGGAGAAGTAAGCTGCTTAATTTAATTGAAGAAGGGACAAGAACTAGTTCTGCAGAGAGAGTAGATTGGAATAAAAAAATTATGGGGATGGAGAGAGGTGGAGACTGGATGCTGGCTAGGAGGAAAAGGATATTAACACTTGGAACAAGGGCTGAGACTAGGACTGCGAGCCAGGGGGAAGAGAGAGATCAGATGAGGACCCAGAGTGGGGGAACTGGGATTGGTTGGGCAAAGAAATTGGGAATGAGGCCAGGGAAAGAAATGGTAGGCAAGGGGAGACTGGGAGCTGGTAAGTGGGACAGGGAGATTGAAATTCATTACCAGGGCAGGTCCATCCTATGTACTGAATAAAGCACGGGTCCCATGGGAAAAAATAGTATGAGATCATATGATTAAAGGTTTTATTAAAATGCAGACACATGAGGAGGCCAAATTAAGGTTGCATGGATAACTTTAATTCAGGATTTCCTATCTTTGGAGTATTTGACTTTGCAACCTTAATCATGTTCTTTTAATGTGATATATATATATGGTGTCTGTGGAAATATACATATATATATTCCCACACACATCATGACAAGGAAGAATGAGTTATTGGAAATAGAAAGTTTTATTGAATACTTCAGGTCTTTTAAAGACAGTCAGTAATAAAAAAAATCACATACTGCAGATTTTTTTGGGAACTATACTGTTCATTCACTGAAGTCTTTTTGCAGTCATATTCATTATAAAATACATCCCGTGATATAGTTTATCTATTTTTACAGAACAACTTTACAGATAAATCATAACAGAAGTTCTAATAAAAAAGGAAAGAAAAATGCAAATAATAGAACATATTCAAATTTGCCTATTATATTTCATTATCCTCAGGAAATTGTTTGCTATACATTTCTTTTTCCCTTATTCTAGAATGTCTATATTTCTTTTTATATTTCTGTCAAATCTATTTCACACAGTCTTTGTAGCAAGACATTTTTTCAGTCACAGCAAATGTAATTCTCTGTTATTTCTTCATCTTCTCTTTTTCAGGTGAGGTTTTATTTGTGACCACATAAGCTGAATATGCCTGAAGATTGTTTCACAAGATTTATGGGAGCTTTAGATTTTCATTAAAGATTTATTTATTATACTCGATGGATTTGGTGAGGATAAAATTCACACAGAAAAATTTAGTAATACATTCGCTAAAATATTTTGTTCATTAAAAGCTGGTTTACAGTGGCTTCTACTCAAAATAATTATATGGGTCTTTTACTATAAATAGTAACTTTAATGCTTTTATTATATTTATTTGTCTAATATAATTAAATGAACTATGTATTAAACTATCATGTCTTTCATTCAAGGTAAAATTATCTAAGGTGCAATACTGCTATGAACAATGTATAACGAGACAGTTGTACAATCAATAACACATTGGGAGTAGGAAGGGCAAACATTTTCCTCAGAAGTGTCATCTTGCAGAGTGTTTAACATTTTCAGCCCTCATTTTCATATAGTATTTCATACTGTAGCTGTGACACTACCCAGGATACAGTCTGGACTGTTGGACAGCTGTGTCCCCTCAGTTCTCCAACCTAGGATGCTTTTTACACTGCTTCACTGGAAGAACAGCCACCCGCTGGCCTGCTCTCACACAGTCTCCAGCATGTATGTCATGAATTATACTGCAGAGTAAAACCAGCAAATTCTCCGGTCACAGACTTTCCCCCAGAAAAGGGTGTGTTATACAGCTCAGTACTCCCCAGACTAATACAAGCTTATATAAAGTCCATCGTTTATTAATCGAAAAGAATATGCATGAGCCTCGTTATCCCAAATGGGGTTTTCCAAACACTTTAATTCAAACACACTATTTCAGATAAAAGAATAAAATAAAGATATTAACTACAGAAAGATAGATTTTAAAAGATTCAAAGTAATGAGACATAAAAATCAAAATCAGTTACAAAGAAATAAAAGGTAAAACACAATTAATCCTTAACAAGCTAAGTGAATTCAAAACAAAGGTCTCTCTCACCACATGCTCCACTATTCTTAATGACTGAACCCTATTCAGGCAGGATCTCTCCCTCAGTCTAATGCTGAATTCTTTGTTTTTCAGGTGTTGTTGACACCTTAGATAGAGAGATAAGGAGAGAGAGGTGCACTGGGATGTTTTGCTCTCCTTTCTGATAGCCCTTTCTCTTGTGCAAAAATCATCTCCAGCTAAGGCTCAGGAGACCAAGTCTGTGTGGATGGGAACCTCAAGTTGTTTGTTCAAGATGTAAATTTTCTATGCACACCCTTTTTTCCTGTGAAAGAATAACCACTTAACTAGGAGATTGTCCATTTGGTCTTGCTGAGGTTTTGGCTAGCCTTTTGTCTCTGGGGAACTGGTTTGAGGCTGCTCCCGGACTTGGAACATATCTTAATAACACAATACAGAGTATCTTATAACTTTACATGCAATGTTGCCTCACATATTTTACCAGGACTCTAACGATCAGCAAATAATGGGTTTTCTAATGATACCTAACAAGGAATGGCTTGTACAAGATTTATCACAGTTCTATAAAAAGGGGTACGCATAAGGATGCAGACTTTCAGTAGCCTTCTGCTCATTTCTCTGAACCTTACCTTTGTTAGATGACTAATTATCAAGTTGAAGCATGAATAACAAATTGTTGTTTGGATTCTAGTGTTTCTAATAAATAACAGATAAGCAACCGACCATATGGGTTAAGCAAAGAGATTTCATACTCTGTCACTATGCTCCCAGTCAGTAAATGGAATTGGGACATTTCTGTGGAGTACATTATACTTCTACATAGCAGAACAGGGAGAGGGGAGGAGTTCAGGAATGAGGTGCACAATCTGAGTGGCCCAGGGCATTGGGCCAAAGTCTGCCTCAGTTACTCCAGATAGCCACTTGTGTAACTGAACTCAGAATCTGGCCATAACAGAGAGAAGAGTGGAAGTTCTGCCATTTACTGTGATGGGATCAAGATTTCACCCAATGTCTCCAAAGGGGTAATGGTAAAAGGTCTTGCTAGATTATTTTAAAAGATTTTTGTGTAGTGGGGTGGTGGAGCATGTTAGGTCCTATAAATCAAATGCAAAGCTACAAAATGGAGAATAATTGGCTAAGCGGTAGCATTGCTGACAAGGATCTGGGGGTTATAATGAATCACAAATTGAATGAGTTAACAATGGGACGCAGTTGCAAAAAAGGCTAAAATCATTCTGGGATATATTAGCAGGAGTGTTGTATGAAAGATATGGGAGGCAATTGTCCTCTACTTGGTACTCATGGGGCCCCAGCTGGAGTACAGTGTTCAGTTCTGGGCACCGCACTTTAGAAAAGTTGACAACAAACTGGAGACAGCCCAGAGGAAAGCAACAAAAATGATAAAAGGTTTAGATAACCTGATCTCTGAGGAAAGGTTTAAAAAACCGGGCAATGTTCTGTACATAGCTTTCCTGAATATCTTTCAGTGAATTCCATCAGTCATGATATTTGTGCCTACAAATGAAAGACAATTAGCAGACTTAAGAAGCTGTGGAGATAGATTATTTAAATTGCTAAAATTTCATTCTGTAAAGACCATATCTTCTTACTAATGATTTTAGAATTAAATGTTTTTCCCTTGTGGTAAATGGAGGCCTCCAGGGAATCCTTTACCTCTCTCTCACAGGTCATGGTGATCATTGAAGCTTGGCATTGTCATTTACCAATGCTGTACCTTCAGCCTGGTAGCAGGATAGTCACTGAATATTTCTCAATAGAGCTGCCTGAAATTGTTTTTTAAAATTGCCTATGAAAAATAGCCCTTTCTCAAACTGAAAATTTTCAGTGACTCTTTTGACATCTTTTCCACTATTTTTAAACTAAGAAAGTCATCAGTTGGTGGAAGGTTGAAATGAAAAGTTGGATATTTTGTGAAAAATACTTTTGAAATAAATGAATTTTGGGGAGTTTCGTCTGAAAATTTTCACAGAATTTCTTACCATATTTTGAGACCTGGGATGTGGCTGATTATTTCATCATAGTTCAGGAACTCATAGCTCAGGAACTCATAGCTCAGGATTATTTCCTCATAGCTCAGCAGTGACCACAGGTCCTGGGCACTATTATGTTGTCTCTTCCCTCTCCCGTTCTCCAGCAATTCCCTCCCTCCCTGTCCCTCATTCATCATCTTTCCCTTATTTCAAAGTGTCCATTCACTGCAGCTCAGAGTTCATTTGGATTCTTTAGGAAGCCTTCGCACCTGATAGGCAAAATTCTCCTAGCCCATTTGTATTTAAACCAAGACCTAATGCCTGGAAAACTGCATATGTATCAATATTTGTGGCAACTGCAGTTTTATTTATTTTAATGATATGAAACAAAATGCTGCCATCGGTCCCATCAGCATTAAGCTGATGTATTGAATAAACACTGGATGATGATTAGAGAGCAGCTGCATAATTCAGGATAGATTTAGATACTTACAGTACAAGCAAATGTCTGCCAAACTCTTGACCTGTAGAGAGTGACTCATAGACACTTGTCTAGGACCCGTGCAACCCATTAGGCAAACTAGGTGATCGCCTAGGGCGCCAAGGTTTGGGGGCACCAAAAAGCGGTGCCCCCCAATTTTTTTTTAAAGCGTTCCTGGGCTGGGCTGCCCCCAATGTGCTGATACCTGCGGCCTTCAGACTCCCTCTCCCAGCGCAGGCAAAGCTGCGCCACTCAGGAGCAGTGTGACTTTGCCTGCGCTGGGAGAGGGAGTCTGAGAGCCACAGGCAGGGATCTGCCCAGCCGCTGGCACCCCTGCCAGCAATGTCAGTTTCAGCCTAGAGCCCTCAGACTTCCTCTCCCAGTGCAGAGGAAGCTGCTCCAGGCTGAAACTGACATTGCCTGTGTGCAGGGGGTGGGGTGCAGGGAGGACGAGGAGCTGCTGCCCGCAGGGCACCCCGGGTCGGGTCGGGGCAGGGGAGCGGGGAAGCACAAAATGGAAGTTTCGCCTAGGGCACAAAATATCCTTGCACCACCCTGCACTTGTCTGTTCATTCACACACCATGGTCAGATCAAATAGTCTATCCTGGCCAGAGGGGGGAGAAAAACATGGAGGGAGAGAGAGAGAAAGAGCCACCACAGTTATTTCTGGTGAGACCCTCTTATCGCTTTAGTTTTCCTGCCACATAACTTCTTGCTAACTTCTCTCCTATTATAGCTTTTTAGGTACAAGAGTCTTGCCTTGTGTAAGTCTGCCTAAAACCTTCCTTTATCCAAACAGTAATATGAATGCACACAGCGTATCCATGGAAAGTGTTAGGAATTAGGCATGTTCTGTCAGCACAAAGTGGTTTGCACAATAGAGGTTTATACTTGATATAGTCTCTTTTAAAAATATGCAACTGGGCTTTTGCAAGTACTGCAGACTTAAAAAGTAGATACAGTCTGAAGTGTAGAGGATGGGGGAGGTGGATGGGTTTTACAAGAAATAATGTTACCTTTAAGGAAGAGTAATTTGGATACAGACGTGTACAACACAATTTAAGACTGCCTGTAGTATCAAAACCTTGTGGCCTGCAACCTTTGCCGCAGTATTTATAAAAATATTTACTTGTCAAGCCTTCTGAATAATATTCCCTGAACAGAAGAGCATTAAAATGCCACAGAACTCATATTGACTTGGAGTACATCGCTGTACTGCTCCACAAACATCATTAAAATTAATGGCCTGAGTGTTCCAGCAAACAACCAATATCATCAGCATCCTACAACAAACGCGTAAGCGAGAGAGAGGGTCTAGTGGTTTAAGGACTGGAAAAGGACCCACGAGATCTTGGTCCTGTTCTTGGACTAGTCTTGGACTAGTCATTCAATCTAGTCTTGGACTAGTCATTCAATCCTGAGGTGTTCCCATCCATAAAATAGGGAGATCATAGTGTGATGGTGGATTGAGTCATAAACTGCACATGTGAAGCAAAATAGAAGTATTATCAGTTTCCACTTCACTCAGAGGAGATGTAACAAAATATAATCCAATCACTTCAGATACCACACGAACAGCATTTGAAACTTGCCCAACACAACTAGTTTACCATGACAAACTGGAGAGAGCCCAGTGGGGAGCAACAAAAATGATAAAAGGTATAGAAAACCTGACCTACAAAGAGAGAACATTCATGTCCCTTAACGATGATCCAAATTGCAGCTGAATGTTAACATAAACATGGGAAACGTAAACATGGGAAACCAAAAGAAGCAGCTAAAATTGACACTTTGCCCTTGCCTGGTATGAATTCAGATATCTGACAGACAGAACAGGGGAAGATCCACATCCATATTTGCCATGGCATAATTTGATGGACAACTCATGTAGCTATTTAGGAGAAAGAAAATAAAGTCATGGACTTACTGCCATGACTTGCACAAGGGCGTGATAATTATTAATACTCAGCCCTTCAATAGCACCTTACATTTACAAACTACTGTACAAACATCATTTAATTAACAATAAGTCTCTAAATATACTGGAGGTGAACAAGTGCAGTTTAGGATGACTGATGCCTGGAGACAGATCATTACTCTTAATGAATCACGTTTTGGGCAGTGCGCAGAATACATATTAGCAATGTTCTAGGATACAGTATGACAGGCAGCTATGTTAAAAGTTCTGTTATCCAGCATGGGCTGCTCTGCAGTCTCCCAGCTTTTGACCACTCTGAATATTTTCATGGTCGATTGACAGACATGAGCTGAGTTGAGCTAAGTGCTGGGGTAATTGCAATGTACAGTGGTGGGAACATACATCAGGCTTGATTTTGCTCTTATTTGTGCTGCTTTCCCTTAGTGCAATTTCACTGACATCAATACAGTGTGTGTGCACCAAGGTCACCATTCTTCTGCACCTTCTGTCCCCATCATGAGCAATGTGGAGGGTTGGGAAGGGGGAGGAAGGTAGGACTCAATACGAGCTGAATCCTGGGGAGTAGTATGAGAAGAGCCACCTCACGTTACGGGTTATATGGGAGAAGCCCTGTAACCCCCACACTGGAACCAGTTAAATGCCTAGTATAGGAGACTGTGGGTGATGGATGGGTAGTGCCCCTTCGCAGTATTTAAATTTAGTAAAAGTTGCAGCCTGCTACTTAGAATTCTTTCGTGCGTCTGTTCTTATTTCAAAACTATCTCCACATTATCACTTTTCAGCCTCTGGAACATGGTCATCTAATGTTTGGAATGCAAATACAGTGCAATCTGTGAGACAGATTCCCTTTATCAAGGATGCCTTCTCCTAACAGAGCACCTTAATGATTTTGTAACATTGGATTACATGTGCTAAGCAATTACTTTCCTAACGTGATCAAGGACTACTTAGAATTAGTCCAGAATAGCTGAATCCTTTCCAAATGCCTTGGACTTCAATGTCCATAATGCACATGCACAGAAAGCTCTGCACTATGCTTAGTCTGTCTATCACATTGCCTTTTTATAAGGAAATACCAGACAACTGCTCAGTAGAATACATTTTACATTCATTTTTCTATGTCTAGGGTAAGTGGCAGAGAGATCAATGTTTCAGCTACAAGTGACCTTTTATATAGTAAAAATCTGTATTAACTATTTGTATTTCAAGTATTTTATAAAATTATAGTTATTTCAGATTTTGTGTTTTAAGTGTTTATAAAGCAACATTATTTCTGGTATCAAACAAGCATTTTTGATGGGATTAGATTCACCATTCGGAGTAAAATTCTTAATAACGTGTATTAAGAGAGCCACTTCCCCAAAGGGTATGTCTACACAGCAAAAACCCCTGAGGCCCAGCAAGTCTCAGAACCCTGATTAACAGACTCAGGCTTGCTCTATGGAGCTTTGAATAGCAGTGTAGATATTCCTGCTTGTGCTGGAGCTCTGATTCTGAAACCACCCGTCCCGCTGGGTTTCAGAGCCTGAGCTCCAGCCCAAGCCAGAATGTCTACACTGCATTTTTAGCTCTGTAGTGCAAGCCCAAGTCTGCGGACCCAGGGTCTGAGACCTGCTGCTTTGGGCCTTTTTTTTTTGCAATGTACACATACCCTAAGAGACCATGCTGTCACAGTCAATCCCTTGAGTTTTCAGCGTATTATAAAGTATGGAAGAATTCAGCTCGCTCAAAGTTTATTTCCCCGTTACTGTCTTTCTTCCTTTACCAATTTGGTGCTTCTTACTATCCTCCCAATGCCTATCATTTGTGTCCGTTTGGATTTCTCATGGAAAAGTGGTGTTTGAATGACTGGTGTTATTGAACTTGGGAATACTTCAAGTGGGGTGACTAGATGTCCCTATTTTATAGGGACAGTCCCAATTTTGGGGTCTTTTTCTTATATAGGCTCCTATTAGCACCCCCCACCCCATCCCAATTTTTCACACATGCTGTCTGGTCACCCTAACCCCAAGCTGCAGATGACTTGCAGCAGGTTATCAAAAGATACATCCCCAATTGCACTGCTGTTTTTTTTTCAGCTACAGAAAATAAGGTAATCTAGCTAGTGACAGTAAATCCTTGTTAACTGTTTTTCAGGCAAAATTCCTGTTGGTACTGAGCTGAACGGAGATAGTCTGCATCATGCAGTTCTGAAGTCCATACATCAACTGTACAACCCTCAAAAACAAAATGATAAAATACCCACTATAACACTGACATTTTAAAAATCACCCGCTATATTAAAATAATACTTATTCTTCACTCATTGATTCTCTCAAGATATCCACCAAAGCTTTCCATGGTAACGCCAGACAGATTGTACTCAGTCTGTAAAAACTTCCTACCGAGTGTGGTTCTATCTACTGTAAGTAATTCTATTACCTGCAATGGGACAGGTCGTGATAGTAAATATTTGCAGAACTGGGCCCTATATTTTGATAAACTATGCAGATCATACATAGCAGAATAAAATAGAAAGATTTGTGCAGCAGTATCAAACATGGAAAGTTTTGTATATTTTACAGGGAATATATTTCTGTTTCATTTTAATTACACCATCAGTAGCTTATTAATGCAGTGTCAGCTCCGGCTTATAATATTTATAGAAAAAATAGAATTGTCATGAATGTATGACATTAGTGTAGATTTCATTTTATACTACAGTACTTGGGATTTGGCAAACCAATTTCTCTCAGCAGGCATTTAACAAACAAAGACAATCACTACAAATATAGCGTGGTTCAACTAGAAAAAAAAAAAATAAAACCTCAAATGAAACCCTCAAAAATCCAGAATTTTTCTCCCTTAAGCAGTGACGTGCTGATAAGTACATCATATGTTTAATATAGAACAAAAAAGGTGCCAGGGACCTCTCATGCAAGCAACTGTGTAAGAAAATAAAGTTACCCCAAAATAAGGGAGAAGTACAGGGAAATAACTATCAATCAATTGAAACCACTGACCCATCACTTAGCTCCACATTAGTTTTGTATTCCCTCCTCACTCCCCAATAGAAAGTAGAGATGGGCTTAAGTAGCCATGTTTGTTTTGGTGGTAGTTTCACCAATTAATACTTAGTCTGTCTATCACATTGCCTTTTTATAAGGAAATACCTGACAACTGCTCAGTAGAATACATTTTACATTCATTTTTCTCTGTCTAGGATAAGTGGCAGACAGATCAATGTTTCAGCTACAAGTGACCTTTTATGCAGTAAAAATCTATATTAACTATTTGTATTTCAAGTATTTTATAAATTATAGTTATTTCAGATTTTGTGTTTTAAGTGTTTATAAAGCAACATTATTTCTGGTATCAAACAAGCATTTTTGATGGGATTAGATTCACCATTCAGAGTAAAATTCTTAATCACCTGTATTAAGAGAGCCACTTCCCCAAAGGGTATGTCTACATGGCAATAAACGCGGAGGCAGCAAGTCTCAGAACCCTGATCAACAGACTCAGGCTCGCTATATGAAGCTTAAAATAGCTCGCATGTGAGACAGAAATTGAAATAATTCCCCTTTGCCCTTCCTGTGATGTTTGATCACGTTCAGGACCCATAAACAGTATAAGATAGAAAACACACAAACTCTGCCCCTCACAGTGGTTCAAATATACATATTAGGTAAAATCCAAACCCAGAGTATAGTGTGACAAAGCTCCAAGTTTGTACTTGTGGGTCCTGTGCTTCCTGGCAGATTTAGGGGCCTCAGAAACTCATCTAGGCCCCAGAGTGACCTCCCTTTCTCAGTATAATTGGCAAGAGTCACCACCTAGTGAGTTACCTTCATCACAGGCCAGTATGGAAGATGGAAAAGGGGGGAGCCCGGGCCCGCGCTCTACTCCGGACTCCAGCCCAGGGACCTTAATAGTATCAGCTAAGATGGCTGACCTTTTAGGCACAAAACACAATACAATTCCCTGGGCTACTTCCCCACAGCAGTCCCCGCTTCTTCAAACTCCACTTCACCCTTACCTCAGGGCCTCCTTCCTTCTGTATGATATGTTGTCCAACACTCAGTCTCACCAACAGCTTAACTTCCTTCCACAGCTCCTGACACCCACAGCCCACCTGACTAACTGGGAGGTTTTTATCTGGATTCAGCCAGTCCCTGATTGGCTTCAGGTGTCCCAATTAGGCTAGCTGTTTCTACTCCTTTCTAGAAGGTTCTTAATTGGCTCCAGGTGTCTTGATTGGTCTGGAGTAGCCTTTGTTTGGCTATCCAGGGAACAAGGACCTGCACATCCTGAGGCTGATATACCTGCCTTCCAGCACTCTCCTATACCCTTCTGGTCTGACTCCGTCACAATAGTTATGCATATACGGACAGAGCAAGCAAGAAAGAAGACACTGTTTAGCTCAGATATATATGTAACCCTTCTGCCAGGTGGAGTCGGCAGAGACAAGGGCCAGGTTCAATATCTAGGCATTCCTTTTTAACAATACAACACAAAACCAGTTTGAGCCCCCACCTAGTAACATCGGAAAATTGAACACAACCGCCCTGGGCACCTCTAAGAGGTAATATTTCCCCTCTCACAGCACTGAGTACAGAAAAGAGCTTTTAATAAAAAGGAGAAAATAACCTGACATTAACTTGGGAAAATGTTACAATCAGGATTCATGAGTATAAAATCTTGAGCAAAACACCCATCCTAGAATTAGTTGAGCAGCATCCTTCACCTTAGGTCCAACAAACCAAAGTTCCTTTAATGTGCCCCTCCCCTCTCCTTCTACTGCACCACACTCACAGTTGTTGTCCTTGGTCAGCGAACACCCAGAGTGCAGAGGTGTAGTCACATGAATTCACCTCCCGCCCTGAGTCAGGGGTGGGGGAAGGCTCCTTGTCAGGTCCACCGCTCGCCCCTCTGGTCAGCTGCTTAGTCAGCCACTTGCTTCACCCCAACCTCTGGGATGTCTCGAGGTCCCATTGCTTAACACAGCTCTCAGTGGTTTCAGCTGTTAGTGGGGTTGGGGGGGCTCACTGCTAGTGCAGGCTGGACAGTCTTGTTTACCAGAGACATTGTCCCATAGCAGCTCTAATACTTAGACGTGGTTATCAGTGATTTTAGCTCTGCAAAAAGACTCTCAATTGATCCTTAATCAGCTTTGTCATTACATAGTGGAGAGGGGTAGATTCAAATGGTATCTAAGGTCCATAGGCAGAGTCCA
>ML677371.1:5999235-6025635 GCA_007922305.1 Dermatemys mawii | reverse complement strand
TCCAACACCAGCCAAAAGTGATCATATGCGTACCTAGGCAGGGTGGGTGTGTCTATGCAAACCAAGGTCAGTTCCTGAAGTTTTCTCCTCCAGCTCATCGCTAGATGTCAAGGGAGAACTCATTCAGACCCTGCGTACAAGAAGAGAAAGCCTGGGTTTTGCCAATAATGTGACAGGTAACTACTTTGTTTCACTTAGCAGCCTTAACTGTGTGGGGAGGGTAAAACAAACGTTTTGGGTTTGAAATAGAAAAAGATCCCGGGAAAGCGTAACCTCAGGCTTCGTCATCCCTGCCCAATGGAGGGAAGGCACTCCTCTGCCCTGCCTGTCTGCCTCTGTGGTGGCCCATCTATCAGGGATTTCTCAGAGGATTGTGGAAGATGTCTCTTTGTGAGACATTAGCTACTTCCTCCTCCTCCACCCCTTGCTTCTCTTCTTCTGTTGGTTAACCTCTACTCATACCCTCTTATCTTTTAATTTCTTCCTCATGAGTTATCCCAACTGCACACAGGTCCTGATATCCTGCTCCAGTACTGATGGGGGCCCCAAATTAGGGGTTCACTGAGCAAAGAAGTCATGGCAGGGGCTTTCACTTTCTAAATTAAGCCCATTAGAACCAGATCTAGAAATGGTGAAATCTCCAGTTTTGGAAACAAACCCACAAGGAATTGTTCCAGTCATCATCACGCACAGTTTGGACAGGTTTGGATTAGGTGCTTTGTTTTAGGCCCAGAGCTGAAAAATCAAACAACAACAACAACAATGAAAGCATACTGACCATTCCGGAAGTGCTGCTCAGTTTAGTGAATGGAAACATACTTCAGATGGGAAGAGCTGCTTGAATCCAAATCCCCATTTGTTACCAGCTACAATTCCCCTGGCACCTGTTAACATTTAGTTTATGTTAGCAATTGCAGGCACCTCGACTGAGTCAGCCACAAGATCCAGCAGTAGACAGAGAAAGATGTTCCTCCCAAAGCAATAGTGCTACATCGTTTTTATTTAGGCTATAACAGGCCCTGATGGCCTGCTTTGATGATCAGCCATCGCCTCACACAGCCTGTTCATTGCTTAATCTTTATTCTTCTTTCTGTCTAGCAGTGAATCATATTTATACAGCTCCCTGGGTAGAAGCACTTAGTTCCTGACTGCCCTCAGTCCAAAATTCTGCCTCATTACCCACAAGCCCAGTGTGTCTCAAACTGGGGGGTCCCAACCCAAAAGTGGGTTTCAATGCGAGTGGGACGGGGAGGGTCATGAGTAAGCTTACTGTATGTCTGGGTTTTCCCGGACATGAACTCTATTTTGGTCCTCTGATCTCTGTTGAGATGGATTTTTGAAATATGAAAAAATGTCCATGATTTTTCCTTGCTTTCCAAGCTGGGCGGCCATAAAGTAGTGGCTGCTAGCCAGGTGCTCAGCTCTGAAGTCAGTGCCCCAGCCAGCAGCAGCACGGAAGGAAGGGTGGTGTAGGATAGTATTGCAATGCTTTCTTCTGCATTGCTGCTGGTGGCAAAGCTGCTTTCTGAGCTGTACATCCCGCCAACAGCTGCTGTTTTCCAGCTGCCCAGCTCTGGAGGCAAACAAAAACCATGAACATTTCTTCATATTTCAAAAATCTGCACAGATGGGATTGGAGGTCCAGAAAAAGAGGTCACATCTGGGAGAACCCAGACATATGGTCACCCTACTCATGACCTCCATACACTGGCCTTGCAGTCCCTTTCTGTGTTGGTGCCCCAGTTTGAGAAATGCTGCACTGGGGCAGTGGTTCTCAACCAGGGGTACCCATACCCATGGAGGTGCACTGGAGTCTTCTAGGTGGTACATCAACTCATCTAGAGATATTTGTCTAGTTTTGCAACAAGCTATATAAAAAGCACTAGAAAAGTCAGTACAAATTAAAATTTCATATAGAAAATGACTTATTTATATTGCTTTATATACTACACACTGAAATGTAAGTACAATATTTATATTCCAATTGATTTATTTTATAAGTACATGGTAAAAATGAGAATGTAATCAATTTTTCAGTACTAGTGTGCCATGACATTTTTGTATTTTTATGTCTGATTTTGTAAAGAAGTAGTTTTTAAGTGAGGTGAAACTGTGGGAATGCAAGATAAAACAGACTCATGAAAAAAAGGGATATGGTAATCTGGAAAGGTTGAGAACCACTGCACTAGGGGATTTCCCAAGACCCCTAGGTCCTACATGGCCAGTAGTTCTTGGCAGACAGTTTCCCACAACTTCCATGGAAGGGGTCATAGATTCTCATGACACTCTCTCATATTTCAAAAATCTGCCTGGATGGAGATCAGACCAACAAAAACGTCATGTCTCAGAAAATCCAGACACACGGTAACTCTAACAAAACAGCAGAACTCCTCGTATTGGGTCCAGATTCTTGTATGTGTATAGTTGAGTACAGAAAAACAATTCTTGGGCTATGTGATGATTACCACAAATTGGACAATGTTATAATTATTGCCACAATCACTGGTAATGGCTTCCAGCTCCCCAAACTATATCCTGTTGTCTACTTTTTTCCCCCAGAAAACATGTTTCTTAAATATCTGTACATTTATTCCTGAAAAATGTTGCTGTCCACTTTTTGAAAGGCTTCAGAGCCTCTGAGTGCCGGGATAATGAAGACATGCTTCATTTAATGCTCCTCTGAGTACGTACAGTAATACACTATCCCTTTTGGGTGGGTGGGTGAGGGGGAGTTGTCACAGCCTGAAATATTTTCAAAGGGGGACCCAGCAAAAAAGTTTGAGAATCTCAGCTCAAGCCCTTCCACCTGCAGGGATGTGGCCCACAAGAGACATGCCATTAACTCCCGTTTCCTGGAACCAGGGTCAGCGCCTTTGTACCATAACCTCAGAACTCCTTTTTCCACTTTTCTAAACAAAACTCCAAATGAAAGAGACACACCCTCATGAAAACCAAACACCCACACATCCTACAGCAATAACTCACAACTCTGTAGCATCACTGTGTACAAGGTACGCACACTGGGATATGCAAAAATAACCTAATGAGCTAGGTGCCCAATTCTCACTGAAATCCAGTGGGCCTAACTCCCTTAGGCTCTTTCCAAAATCCCTGTCATAGTAAATTAGATCACCACTGCAGTTTTGTGTTGTTTTGGAAAGGCAGCAAGGTACTGCTAGAAGTATAATATGTTTTGGAACCCATGCCTACTAACTAAGGAACTTATATGGCCCCTTCACCACAGTATCTGAGCCCCTCACATTCTTTAATATAGATATCCTCACAACAGTCCCAGGAGGTGGGGCGCTATAGTACACAGAGGCACACAGACATAGGCATTACAGTGCTGAGCATTGCATTGCCTTAGGTGCCCAGAAAAGCACAGGAAACTACAAAGCCTAGGTTGGGCACGTGGGGTCCCTACACAATGAGATAGGTGCCTAAGTCAGCACCATAGGCAGCTCCTAAGGCTGGATGCTTAGGAACCACAGCCCTAAGTGTTTTGGGGGGGGTTGGGGGTTTCTTTGTGTATGTGTTTTTTAAGAAATACCAGAGGTGGCGGTGGCAGGGTCACCTCCCTTAAAACCTTTGGTTCAGAGGTTAGAACAATCACCCAGGATCTAGGGGACTTAGGTTCAATTTCTCCCCTCTACCTCATGTAGAGAAAGAATTTGACCAGGGTCTTCCACCTCTCAGGAGAGGGCTCTAACCGTTTGGGCTGGGGTGGGGGTGGGTACTCTGGTGTGGATCTCTCTCAGTCTGTTCTGTTGAAGCAGTTCCACTTTGGATAATTAGTCACTGAAGCAGGGGGACTGGTCCCTAGGTCTCCCATCTTCCAGATGGGTGTCCTAACCGCTGAGCAATAGAGTCATTCTGACTCACTCTCTCTAGCCCAGTGACTATTACCATAAACAACCTTTTGAGATATAAACAAACGGTTGTATAAAAGAAGAAAGCCACCTTTCTCGTATGGTTCTTCACAGGCAACAGACTGGCTTTCAAGATTACTATTCTATGTATGTTGCTGGGCTTTTGTTGTATAAAGGGAGAATTAGGGAGCCTAGAGCCTTGGATAGGTGTCTTATTTATGATTTGAAATCAAAACACAGATAAATAAAATGTTAATGTAATAATAATACTGAATGATATCACTTCTATAGCATTTCTCATCCATAGATTCCACATGCAAAGGACTGTTAAAAGGCAAATGCTGGAAAGCCAGGACATATTCATTTTAAGTAGAAAACTACTTCTTTAAAAACAAACAAACAAACAAACAACCAAACAACCCATATGCTGTAAAGTAAAAGAACCGCAGAGTTAAGGTCCCTCCCATGATAACAGTATCATCAATTATAATTACAGCCTGAGTAGATAAATGCACAAGATGGAGCATGAAATGATACTGTCAAAGCCCAGCCAGCCACAGAACAATCCAAACATCAGGCCAGAGGCAGCCTAGCAGCAATCACTCGCACTAGCTGAGAAGTGGTCCTGTGGTATAATATGAAGTAAGAGGCTTTTTGATACCCAGCACTTAAGAAAATGCCCTGCAGGTATCAGGATGATAGGAAAACTCTCCCGAGGGAAAAAGGGAAATGCTATAGTAGCGGATGAAGAAAATAAAATTAGGCAAGTCATATGTAAATGACTAGTGTGGTGGGCTACGTCTAGTCTCAGCCCTGCCTGCCTGTTGCCAGCTGTGATTGTACATGTCAGTCAGTGTTAGGAGAACTTATACAACATGTTTCACAGGAATCCAGTAACAAATTGAGAACCACTGCACTACAACACCCTCAAAAGTCATTTTACCAGTTGCTGGGAGTGGTGGTCTCTCTCCCCTTTCACTCCAACCCAAGGTGATACACTTTAAAAGCTGAAGTGGGCGAGGCCATTTTTTTGACATCAACTAATTATTTGAAATAAATACATTAAAATTAAAATCAGACACCAGATACATGACTTTCAATGAGTCATGTATGTAAACATACCTCCGTGTTCTGACGTGGCAAGACTTAAGCCAAATTTAAACAGAACGTTATGTTCTCCCCCAGAATAGTGACAGTTCTGGGAGAAAGAAAGGGCAGTGCTTTGTTCTGCTCACACCTATTGGCACATTTTGAGGGGTGGAAAGGCGGGGCACTATTCCACCTATTTCTAGGCAAGAGCCTATCTATATTGTACTACATACATCCTGCAAACAAACAAACAAAAAAAACCTACATAAAAAATATGTAAAGGTTGCAAAGTAAAACACTGAAAATTTAGGAAACGCAGAATTAAGGTTGCCTGTACAACCTTCATTTGGGCCCCTTGTGCATAACATTATGATACAGTCTTTAAGTACACAATCACATGTTATTTTTTCATCCCTGCCTCATTCAGTGCACAGACTGGGCCTGCTCTGGGGATGTGTGAGAGAGTGAAGATGGCTAGTATCAGAGCGGTACCCATGTTAGTCTGTATCCACAAAAACAATGAGGAGTCTGGTGGCACCTTAAATACTAACAGATTTATCTGGGCATAAGCCTTTCTGGGTAAAAAACCCCACAGTGCACCTGAAAAAGTGGGTTTTTTACTCACGGAAGCTTATGCCCAAATAAACCTGCTAATCTTTAAGGTGCCACCAGACTCCTCATTGTTTTTGAGGGAGGCTGTTGTCTATAGAACCTCTCCCTCATTTGTTGCAGAAGTTGAAAGGTGTGTAGCAAACGAGGCAGGAAAGTGCAGGAAGAAAAAGGATGGCCTCATGGTTAACTCTGTTGCATGCTGCTATGAGAATTAGATTCTATCCCAATCTCTGCTATGGATCTCTCCTATATGGCAAGCCACTTGAATCAAACTTTTCACATATGTCCACCAAGTGAGTGTGTTCCTCATTTTCTTGGTGCCCTGCTTGAGAAGCTGGGGTCTGATCTTTAGAAGTGCAGAGCACTGACAGCTGGAACTGAATAAGAGCAGGCTTTGAACATACAAAATATTATATGATGCTAAGTACTCTGAAAAATCAGGTGTCTCGAATCAGGCACCCAAAATGAGTGGACATTTTGTACCATAATCTCAATGCCACAGTTCCCAAATGTAAGATGGAGATGATAATATCCCCTTATTTCATAGGGGTGTTGTGTACATCAATTCATTTGTGACGCATTCAGATACTATAGAGGTGAGATGCCATGGAAGATCTCAAAAATAAATGAATAATTCTGTATTTAGATCAGGGTTTGAATAGTGGGCAGTAAACAAGACAGTAAACAAGACACACTGAATCATGGAGCCAAGCAGTAAGAGAAGTCCATGGAGAACTAACATATGTCTGATAGGGATCCCTAAAGGTGCTGAAGATCTTGACATTAATTCTTACCGTCTACAATTATCAAGCATTTATGGGAGGAGACTGAGGCCTTTCCCACTTGCTATGGAAACAGAAAAAACTGTGGAAACCCACTACTGAAACCAGCAACCCATGTACGACTCAGTCTCACCACATTCAAGCCTTTCAGAAAGGGCGACAGGGGAACAACTCTCAAATTTGGCAGAAAACACAATCAAGTTAGCTGGAAGAGGTGGAGCAGTTTTATTTTTCCATTTCTCAGCTTAAACTAATCTAGGAAGCCTGAAGATTTCCAAAATATTTTGATTGTCCTTAGAAAGTTAGACGCCACTATATTTCTGCAATATGCACCTAAGGTGAGCACACCCTGGAACTAGAGCACCGAAATTGTTTTCTTACTTGACAACATATACCTAAAGTGCTGTAAGCCACATCAGGATTACAGTTTAAAACTTACAATTTTAAAAACCTTTAGGTTGAAAAAAATGGGGGTTGGGGTGGGAAATGAAACTACAAGCAGAAAGCAAGGATGGATTGAGCAGCAGAGTTGGGTTCCAGATCCACACTTCCCCTCTAGTCCAGGGATGTTTGGATTTGAAGTTCTGGCTCAGCCATTTATAAACATGCAAAATTCAGTTCCAACTCCAACCTTTCCCAAGAAGAAAGTGAAATTACAGGTAACAACCCAGCAGAAGGCATGTGATCAACCCTGCCCTTAATGGCCAGTCCAAGTAATTACAACAGTCTGTCACTTGCCCCTGAAGGCTTTCCCCTCAGCTCAAGGGCTGGAAGCCTATGATTTTGGTGCCAAAGGCACGCTAGGTTGATCCCTGATGGTGACATTGTTGAAATGCAGATAGGCATCAAAGTTAGTTATTTAAAATGATCAGGAAATCAGCCAGACAAGTGCAGCCTGGTTTTTTGATTAGCATTCTACTTTTTGATTAGCATTCTTGAGAGAAAAGCAGGGAGAAGGCAGCTGCAGATTGCTGGAAAACGCCCTTCATGAAGCCCCCAGGAGAGCAAAAGCCACCATTAATTCCCAGCCACTCAGAGAGGGCATATACATAGAAACAATGGGTGTTATTATTTTGATTTTATTTGAGGGAGTTGAAACCACACCTGACTGGAGTAACAGTCACACTTAAAAACTTTTCCTTACTTGCGGGACAATCTTCAAAGCACAAATATACCAGACCTGCTCTTTGCTATATAGCAAATTTAATCAACAGGGCTCTCCTTGCTTTAGCATGACTGGCTCTTTGACCTTTCTGCAAATGTCAGTCTTCCTGGAGAGCAGATATTTCTCTGTGTTTTCTATTTGGTGTTCCGTTTGAGTTATTTAATCAATAGGGTCTACGTATACATGGCAAGCGCTAGAAACAATATTTTCAACCGTTGGAGAATCCAAACCCTGCATAATTTCAGAGCACCTTCCTAGTGCTTATTAACTTACTTTGCATAATCAATTCTTTTTCTACTCATGCCCATTACTACGGTGACTGTGTGTGAATTCACTTGGAATAATGCAATATAGCTTGGCCTCAGGAAAGACAAGCCACAGACAGAATAACCTGAAAACAGGGAATTCCCACTGCTGTTTTTTCATACACATGTAAAAAGAAAATCTGGGGCTATATTGACTTTCTGCAAATGAAAAGAGCCTGTAACTTCTGTTCTGACTGCTCCTGAGAAGCAAAAACAGTCCCCCAGATGGAGCAGGATCTGAAGGAGGGGGATGGCTAAGGTGTCGGGGGGGGGTGGGGGGGAGTTGCAGAACTTGCAGCCCTGGGGGAAGTGTCTTTAAGTCACATTTGTGCCTTTCCAATTCTGGTCTGTCCCAAGGATCAGGGAGTCTACTGGCATAATTTACACAGCTGGCGGCTGTTGTCTATGTTCGGCAATCTCCCCTTAGCGCTGCAGTATTGCCTAACACCTGTGTTATGGCTCCACCTGCAACACACCACCTATACCAAAGCTTATCCTTACCCACCTAATGACTGATCACCAATTGGTTTATTCAGTGCATTTCACAAAGGACAACAGTTTATATCACAAAAAAGACCAACATAATTTAGCACCAATTGATACCGTTGTTCAGTTTCAGCAGAGAGGAAAAGACTCAACAGCTGTGCAGGCTCTTACACTTAATCTGGGTTTACATACAAGATGCAGTTTTGGTGTGATTTCAAACTAGTGTAGCTAAATCGGTGCAACTTTGGGTGTGGACACTCTAAATATCAATGTACACCTGGTTACATTGGTTTACCTTGCCCCTATGAACAGATGTGAGTGTCCACATGGGGGTTTGCACTGGTTTAACTGTTGAAGGTTTGTGTACAGACAATCCCTTTGTGGGTCCCTCTTGACACTGCATTTGAGGCACAGTGGTGGGTAGTTGGAGGAAGCTAGCATTGCCTGTGCCACAGCTAATAATGCATCTGTTCTGCGGATGAAGAAAGCAGTTGAGTTTTTAGGGCTGTCAGTGTGAGCCCTTTCATGAACACTAAAGTCACTTTTGAAACATCTCATTATCTGGTGTTATTCCACTTAAAATATGCCGCTCATTAAAACGTGCAGGGCAGGTTCCAGGGGCTGATGAGCAGGGCAGTCACTCTCGGCACCAACTTCCAGGGGGTGCAGTACCACTGTGCTATCAAACTACTTGGCTTTTTCCCCCTTTTTCCTCTGCTGATTTTCTTGTTGTTCATTTTTGGCTCAGCTGCTCAGGTGTGTGTGTGTGGGGGGGGAGGCAAAAATACTTTCAGAAAATGTCTAGATCTGCTCCTGAAAATAGGTGCTAGTCCCCTGTCTGTCACTATGTCATTAATATGTTCCTGGAGTTTTTCTAGATGTACACGATGCCTCAATTTATACATTCCCTTACCATTTTCTGTATAACATCACCAATATTTCTTAATCTCTTATATATGTTTGATTAGTTTTTTGGGAGTCCAATAAAATCACGAATAAAAATATTGTACTTCACATTTTGTATTTATCACCCTGTTTGTGTTAATCCATAAAAAATCTCCCATTTGTCTAATGTAATGTAACTCTCCAGATATTCTCTCTGTTTCTTTAATCAGTTACACAAAGAATTGCATTATTAGTTACTTGTAACAAATTTAGATATACTAGGAGAATTTAGTATAAAATATTCTATCCCATTAGTTAAGGGTGATGCATTCAGACCTCTGTGAATAGAAATAACAGAATGCCATTTCTGTAGGTGTAAATAAAATCTCGAATTTTGTAGAGAATATTTGGTCTTAGATTTCTAGAATTATATAAATAACTTAATGAACAAAAATATCCATGGCATAAGCACCATCTACCTTCTACAGTATTTCTTGAAATCAAACTTACCTTAGAAAAGTGTTATTCATGGTTAGTCATATAAGATGGTCACTCTAACCTGTTTCTTGTCATTTTAAAGGTTTTCCAAAGTATTAGATAGTGCCTCAGCATGTGTGGGCTGCTAAGGCATTTTTTAAACCTATAGGTAGATCTGTCTTTAATAACATGTAGGGTAAAATTTTCAAAAGTATCTAACAGTATGTCCATATCACAGCTGGGTAGGGCAACCAGATGTCTCGATTTTATAGGGACAGTCCTGATTTTGGAGCCTTTTTTTAAAATATAGGAACCTATTACCCCTGACCCACTGTCCCAAATTTTCACACTTGCTGTCTGGTCACCCTATAGCTGGGAGTGTGCCTCCCACCCAAGGTAGAGCACAGCCTAGATACCCAAGTACAAGACTGCCTGTCCCCTTGGTTCATATTCAGGTAGCTAGACCATGGGGCAACATCCATACTTATATTTTTAGCATGCTAGCCTGAGCAGAGCTAGCATGAGTCTACCTACCTGGACTGAAACGCTTCCTCCCACCTGCAGTGTAGACATACGCTAACTGAATTAGGAGAATAAGTCCCATTTTCAAAAGTGATTTGGGCACATAGGAACACAAGTCTAATTGAACAGCAAATGGACTTACACTCCTGATTCAGTTTTGAAAATGAGTCTTAAGCGGTTTTGAAATTTTTCTCCTCAGTTCTCTTTGTAGGTGTTGAAATAGATTTAGCATACAAAGCAGCTTTTTGCTGCAATATTATCAGTCTGTCCTGGTTATTTCTGGTTGGTTGACTCCAGAGAAAGTGAATAACTATGATTTAATTTAAAAAAAAATAGCTAGTCAATTTATATGGGATGACTTAAAATAGAAAATGGAAATCTGACAATATATTCATTTGTAACATATTATTTCTACCAAGAAAAGGTAAGTTGTTGCAATCTTCTGTTTTATCCATCAAAAATAATTCATTTTATATATATATATATATATATATATATATATATATAAAATGAGAAATAGTCACACCTAGGTTTTAGGCTCTATGGACTTTGACTCAAGCCCAAAAAGAGATGATGATTTTAAATTCTTTTTTTCCTTTCAGTTGTCCCAGTTAAAGGTTAGCATTTCACTTTTCTACATGTTAATTTCCTACCCATAAAGATCCATTGTTTTTGACAAAATTGGGCTCACTCAAAACACAACTAAAAGTAGGAGATCCCCCATGTGTGTGATATTCTCCCCGTGTGAAGGGCCAGCACAAGTCTTATGCAACACAAATTCCACTTAAAGACTCCGACCTCAATCCTACAATACAGTCTCCAGCACAGACTTCAACGGGACTGCAAGGATCCACCAGTTCACAAAGGTCTTAGTGGGACTTTAGGTTTTAAGAAAGACTTAACTGTTACATAAGGTCTTGTGTTGATGCCCTTCACACAAGTATGAATTTCACTTACCCATTGTGAACTGTTGTATTCCATCCCCCAATATAGCCAAGCAGACTTTCTGACTCAGAACCAGGGAATGCTGAGAAATGCCAGAAGACTCAAAAGAGGCTACATTTTGTGCAATGTTTGCCACCCAATTTGTAGACAAAGAAATTTACTTTGTATCTCTTGCAAGATCTGGTCCCCATAGTGGTTCAGATACACTTAACAAATTAACTTTGGAGAGCCTGTCTGGCTTGAACTTCTGAACATTTTTGCGCTACATCTTTCACTAATTTTTATGATAAACTCTTTATAACAAGAAGTTAAGTGGAAAATAAGGAAACAATATCCATTTTATTCCATTTGCAACTCAAACGCTGACAGAGCACCTCATTTTTCCTCAGATAACAATTTAATATATTAGCTCCTCACTTTTGTCAATATTAGACTTAACAGTCCCTTGAGGTAAATATTGATTGCAACTTTGTCTCAGTCATTACTTACTCCCTGGATCCATAAATCTTAGTATTGCTCTCAACCTGCCAAAAATATATCTGATGTGATCTTTCAGTGTGCGAACCTATTACTTGATGAAAAGATTCTTTAACAGTATACAAGGAAATATTGATGTACAATACCCATCCCCGCCAAACAATTTCCCCTCAAAAAACAAATATACCTTTCAGCACTACAGAATTTCATAATAAACTAACAGGATATAGTACCCCATTACCAAACTACTCTCCAACAGTAAATCTGGAGAGAGAAAGTGTTTGACATACGAGGCAAATTGAATCAGCTGAAAAATTGCTGACTGGGGATGTGCTAAGACTATTGCTAAAATCTGCTCTGATTCTAAGGAAGACAGTGTTGCAACCTATTCCAAGGAAAATCATGGTTTATAATAATCTTCTCTGATAAAGTCTTGATTTTCTTAAAATCTTTCTTACAAAATGTCCTTGACAAGCTGACATATAAGGGCCAAAGGGCCCTAGGAAACTAGGGAGCACAAGGGCCAAAATCCATTATTGTGTATGTAAGATCTTAACTATAGTTTCTGTTAAGAACTTTTCATATAGTCCCAGAGTCCACAGGTTGGCCTGGGGCATGAGAGCTAGCTAACAGAAAACTTGGGTAGACAGACAACCTTGTGTGTTTCAAGTCGATGAGTGGAGTCAGCATGACTCCAGTGAGCCGTAATTGGGAGTCCTTATCGCGAGTTATAGACACACGAAGTGCTGAAATAACAGAGAGTCCTGTGGCACCTTAAAGACTAACTAAAGTATTAGAGCATAAGCTTTCGTGGGCTAATACCCACTTCGTCGGATGCATGCAGTGGAAGTATCCAGGGGCAGGTATAAATAGGTAGGCAAGAAACAGGTTGGAGATAACAGCGTTAGTCCAATAAGGCTGAACCAGCTTGTTATCTCTAATCAGGGAGGGTGAGGTATTCCTCTAGCAGCTGAATTGGAGATGTGAACAGCAAGAGAAGAGAAACTGTTCTTGTAGTTAGGTAGCCATTCATAATCCCTATTCAGTCCTGAGTTGATTGTATCAAATTTGCAAATGAATTGCAGCTCTGCAATTTTTCTTTGCAGTCTGGTCTTTTTTTTTTTTTTTTGCTGCAATACAATGACTTTTAAATTTGTAATTGTGTGTGCAGGGAGATTGAAGTGTTCTCCTACAGGTTTTTGTATATTGCCGTTCCTGATATCTGATTTGTGTCCATTTATCCTTTTTCGTAGGGACTGTCCAGTTTGGCCGATGTACAAAGCAGAGAGACATTGCTGGCACATAATGGCATATATTACATTGGTAGATGTGCAGGTGAATGAACCAGTGATGGTGTGGCTGATCTGGTTAGGTCCTGTGATGGTGTTGCTGGTGTAGATATGTGGGCAGAGTTGGCATCGAGGTTTATTGCATGGATTGGTTCCTGAGTTAGAGCTGTTATGGCGCGGTATGCTGTTGCTGGTGAGAATATGCTTGAGGTTGGCGGGTTGTCTGTGGGCCAGGACTGGTCTGCCTCCCAAGGCCTGTGAAAGTGAGGGATTGTTGTCCAGGATGGGTTGTAGATCACTGATGATGCACTGGAGAGGTTTTAACTGAGGACTGTAGGTGATGGCCAGTGGTGTTCTGTTGTTTTCTTTCTTGGGCTTGTTTTGCAGCAGCAGGTTTCTGGGTACATGTCTGGCTCTGTTGATCTGTGTCCTTATTTCCTTGTGCGGATATTGTAGTTTTGAGGAAGTTTGGTGAAGATCTTGTAGGTGTTGATCTCTGTCTGAGGGGTTGGAGAAAATACGATTGTACCTCAGTGCTTGGCTGTAGACAATGGATCATGTGGTGTGTCTGGGATGGAAGCTGGTGGCATGAAGGTAGGCATAGCTGTCGGTAGGTTTTCGGTATAGGGTGGTGTTGATGTGGCCGTCATTAATTTGTACCGTGGTGTCTAGGAAGTGGACCTCCCGTGTAGACTGTCCAGGCTGAGGTGGATGGTGGGGTGAAAGCTGTTGAAATCATGGTGGAATTCTTCCAGAGTTTCTTTCCCATGGGTCCAGATGATGAAGATGTCATCAATGTAGTGTAGACAGAGAAGGGGCCTGAGTGAACGAGAGTTGAGGAAGCGTTGTTGCAGGTCAGCCATAAAGATGTTGGCATACTGTGGGGCCATAGCGGTGCCACTGGTCTGGAGGTATATATTGTCACCAAATTTGAAGTCATTGTGTGTGAGGATAAAGTCACAGAGCTCAGCAACCACTTGTGCTGTGGCATCATCAGGGATACTATTCCTGACAGCTTGTATTCCATCTTTGTGTGGGATGTTTGTGTAGAGAGCCTCTACGTCCATGGTGGCTAGGATGGTGTTTTCTGGAAGATCACCAATGCATTGTAGTTTTCTCAGGAAGTCGGTGGTGTCACGGAGATAGCTGGGAGTGCTGGTGGCGTAGGGTCTGAGTACAGTGTCCACATATCCAGACAGTCTTTCAGTGAGAGTGCCAATGCCCGAGATGATGGGGCGTCCAGGATTTCCAGGTTTGTGGATCTTGGGTAATAGATAGAATAACCCCGGTCGGGGCTCTAAGGGTATGTTAATTTGTTCTTGTGTTAGTGTAGGGAGAGTCCTGAGTAGATGGTGCAGTTTCTTAGTATATTCGTCAGTGGGATCTGAGGGAAGTGGCCTGTAGAAATTGGTGTTGGAGAGTTGTCTGGTAGCCTCCTTTTGGTAGTCAGACCTGTCCATGATGACAACAGCACCTCCTTTATCAGCCTCTTTGATTATGATGTCAGGGTTGTTTCTGAGGCTGTGGATAGCATTGTGTTCTGCACGACTTAGGTTGTGAGGCAGGCGATGTTGTTTTTCCACAATTTCTGCCTGTGCACATTGGCGGAAGCATTCTATGTATAGGTCCAGACTGTCATTTTGACCCTCAGGAGGAGTCCAGGTGGAGTTCTTCTTGTGCTGCTGGTGGGATGGTGTCTGTGTATCAGTGCGCTGTTCTATGTAGTCTTGAAAGTATTCTTTAAGTTGGAGACGACGAAAGTAGGCTTCCAGATCACCACAGAATTGTATCATGTTTGTGGGAGTGGTGGGGCAGAATGAGAGTCCTCGAGATAGGATAGACTCTTCTGCCGGGCTGAGTGTGTAGCTGGATAGATTGACGATATTGCATATTGCAATATTGCATATTGACGATATTGACATATCGGGCTTTTGACACCAGGGAATCTTTTAACACCATGGGAAGTTTTTGTTGGATCACATAGGTATTTCCTTGTAAGACTTGTAATTTAATAACACCACTAATGTGTCTCGATAATATTATAAGTGTTTTTACCAACAGTATTTTGGAACTATAAATGGGAAAAATCCACTGTATGTTTATATATCCGCACACAAACACATAGACACACACTTTAAAATCGTGTCATTAATATATACCAAAAATACGACACACACATACCTTTAAGGCACATTCCGGCAGTACATGGGCTAATTGTCTCAGAAGCTCAAGTAGAAATTCTGACTGCCTCAGACAAATTCCTCTCAGAATACCTGAACAGTACACATTGCAGCATCAGCTTCACCATCCCTTGCCAGAGTACAGTATGGACTATGACAGTAGGCTGTGTTGACCTGAGTAGGAGAAGTGGGGCTTTGTGCCATCAAGCAACATGCAGACTCTTTCTAATGGCTGCACTAGCAGTGCACAGTGTCTGTGCTTCCAAGTCATACTGCATCTTTTCCTCTTGCACACCCTGTCCAATGAAGATTGATATAAACATAAAACACACCTGCCCTTCATTACAATTTTACAGATTCGGGGCCTTGCTCCTTTTATTACTAGTACTCATAAGCAGCTGCAGTTCGGTAAGGTGCCAAGATAAGATGCCTTTTCCTGAAGAGAAGCTGCTGCTTATTTGAAGCTTTTGAACGGTTTTTGCTAAGTTGCAACACTGGACTTCTTATAAAGCCTTTGTGTAGATTATTACCAACCAAAAGCTCTTTGAATTAGCATATTAATTATTCCTCAATGAATTCCTAAATGTTAATCCTCTGCACATTTCTAATTAAAGAGGAGCTATGAAACTAGGAAAAGATAACACTCCCAAGTGCTATGGAGATTACTGTTACCTGAAAAATGAATCAGCTTTTATTGCCTTCATTTTTAGGATAAGTCTTCTTTTAGTGAGTTGCAGGGCTACCTGCCTTACCTTGCATTCACACTATGGCTTATTTCCAATTCTTCCAAATTATCATGAAATGTTTGATGCCGCCAGCACCTGAAATCAACTTTTCTCCAGTAAGGGGAAGCCTAATGAAGCCAATGGAAAGGCCCTCAATTGCCTTAATTAATTTTTGGATGCGGCCATAAATGAATACCTGCACAGCTGACCCTTCATTCAGGCTAATTAAGCACTTTACATCCAAAGACAATGCTATCCTCTTCAAATGTGATTTTGCACTTTTCTGATGGATTCTTGTCTCTCCAAAGACTAAAAATCTGATTTACTTACAGATATTTAATCTACGTCTTTGCATATGAACTGCTACAATGACGACCATGCCACTGACAGACAGGGACACACTGCTGGACCTGTCTGTGTTATGCCAGTAAACAATGAGCTAAATTCTACTCTCATAGAAATCTCCTTGGTGGAGTTCCCAATAGTCTGTCAAACTCTGCCCACAGTCAGGGAAATGCCTGAAACTGAGTGTGTTCCCAGGTAAGATTTGCAGATCTCTGTTGTTCAAACATAGTTAATGTTCAACCAGTAGTTAGGCCCATTGTCTGAGGCTTAATTCAGGTGTGTGACATTGGTTCAAGGTGCCTTTTCTACCATTGCCAAGAACACAGCAGGCTTAGTTATACTGTATTCTGAATTTACAGAGTTGCTTTGTAGAAATCATGCCTGCTTTTTCTCTGATTTCCCATTTTTGCTAACTGTTACGGTATGTTTTTGTTGAATGGGTCTTCCTAATGTGACAAAGCTCCAAGTTTGTACTTGTGGGTCCTTTGCTTCCTGGCAGATTTAGGGGCCTCAGAAACTCATCTAGGCCCCAGAGTGACTTCCCTTTCTCAGTATAATTGGCAAGAGTCACCGCCTAGTGAGTTACCTTCATCACAGGCCAGTATGGAAAGTGTAAAAAGGGGAGGAGCCCGGGCCCGCACTCTGCTCCGGGCTCCAGCCCAGGGACCCTAATAGTATCAGCTAAGATGGCTGACCTTTTATCCACAAAACACAATACAATTCCCTGGGCTACTTCCCCACAGCAGTCCCTGCTTCTTCAAACTCCACTTCACCCTTACCTCAGGGCCTCCTTCCTTCTAGATGATATGTTGTCCACTACTCAGTCTCACCAACAGCACAACCTCCTTCCACAGCTCCTGACACCCACAGCCCACCTGACTAACTGGGAGGTTTTTATCTGGTTTCAGCCAGTCTCTGATTGGCTTCAGGTGTCCCAATCAGGCTAGCTGTTTCTGCTCCTTTCTAGATGGTTCTTAATTGGCCCCGGGTGTCTTGATTGGTCTGGAGTAGCCTTTGTTTGGCTATCCAGGGAACAGGGACCTGCACATCCTGAGACTAATATACCTGTCTTCCAGCACTCTCCTATATCCTTCTGGTCTGACTCCGTCACACTAAGTATTTGGTGAAATACCATCTTCTATATCTGGCTGCTAATTTTATAATGCAAAACCAAAGCCATAGTGTTCAAAAGACTTTCTGCAACACATTGTGCAGTGGAAGAAAAGAAAGGCCATAGAGTCAAGTCCATTGTAAACAATTCTGTCCAGCTTCTCAATTGAAGAGGAAACTTTCAGAGGCTCGTTAACAGGATGGCAGAGAGAGAGAAAGAAAGAGACAGTGACATGAACCATAGTGCAGATGTTCTCCAGGAGATGACTTTCCTCAACACACAAAAAATGGATCTTATTGGGACACAGCATTTTTCTCCCAAGCCTGCCACCTATGGGAGCCAATATGAAACAGCACAAATGGCCCATGGGAGAGAGGGACTAGAGGAGGGGATTGCAAGTCAGGACTCTTGCATTCTATTTCTCATTTTGCTGTGTGACTCTGATCAAGTCTCTAACCCTCTGTTTATTTCTGCTTTCCTCTCTCTTCAACTGGTCCTGATAATACTCGCCTACTTCCTGGGAGAGATGTAAGATTTCATTCTGTACATCTGCACTCCAAAGCATTATTATTATAGTCACTAGGGAGTTAATGAAAGAAGATGAAGCTGTTAAACAACAGTTGTTGTTATGGTTGCTACTGTTTAAATGCTCTCTATGCTACAGAAAAAAATAGCACTTCTGAGAACTTCAGAGGATGTAGAAATTGAAGGACCTACAATAATACATCTTTTGACCTGTGAATATGAGTAGTTGATCCAGAAAGCTTTCCAGACTCTGTCCAATTTATCACTTCCTAGACTGGAGATGGGATGGCTATAACTGCTAGAACATTTCTACTTGCATGTTATCCTCTGAAAATTCTTAATAGGATTCTGCAAGAAGGGAGATTCGTGGATAAAATGGGACTGTCGTCTCCTTCTAAAATTATTGTCCAATTTTACCTAACCAGAAGTAAGCCCCTGCAGATGTTATATCACAAACATATCCTTTGGTTTTGTGCTTTGCTTAGCTTTACCCTACTGACAGGTGGATCATACATATATGATTTGGTTGGAGAAATGGAAAAAATAAAAGCACCTCATTTTCAGAAGTACATGTGCAAAATGCATAAATTAGAGGCACAAATACTCCAATGCACCCAGAAACTGGGATTTGCATTAACACATGCCTCTTTTGAAATTTCAGTCGCAAGCCAAAAACAGTGAGTGCTGTTCTCCCCTAGGTATCATGGAACAGTATAGCTCTATGCAGCTACCCAAATAAACAAACAAACAAACAAAAATGACACTATGTTTCTACGGAAAATATCTTAAATCCATAGTGAGGTCTCTCAGAAGATGAATAGCACAGGGACAACTTTAGCCATGGGGTAAGCAAGCACAGTTCCACTGGCTTCATTTAAATGAATTTGGCTATATTTTTGAAAAACATATCTAGCCATAAGTTTTTACACTTAAAACTGGTCTTCGTTTAAGCCAATGTCAAATTCCAACATAATGGTGAGCTCCTTTTTGGCAAAATTAAATATTGTACGGCTGCAGCAAAACCTTCGTTCTCCCACCCGCACATATACACAATCTTTGGTGGTTGAAATGATCTTGATAATCCTTATTAACATCTTACAGACAAGTTAATTCTAGTGCTTAATTTAAGCCATTTATCTGAGTTCTGTGTTCAGCATGTGACAGAAAGACTTAGCCTTAAGGCTGGCTCAATGTCTCCGTTTATCAGCCACACAATACATTAAAAAAGTAATAGATCTCTTCTCATGTATTTAACTGTTTTAAAAATCATAGCCAAAGGATATATTTTGTACAATCCTACTGAAATTCATAAGCCCTTACAACTTTTACAATACTGGCACAGTGCCTCTCTTCACCTGATAGGAAAATATGCTGTAAAGATTTTATTAAGAAGTAATGTTTATCATTGGTCATGTTTAAGTGCAGTAAGCCTTTGCACAGCACTGCAAAACTGTTATATCTGCATATCAGTCTCTTTCCTCTCATTCTCCTGCTGCAACTTACATTATTACATGGCTTATTCTTTCAGGGGGGATTTCTAAAACAGTAGAAAAATAGCAACATAAAGATTATAAGATAGTAGATGTAAAATTGTAAATGGCTTCAGTTCAGTCAGAGAAGGACCCCAAGTAACCACAATCTCATTTTAAGTCTGGTGTACAATATGAAATGAGCTTTGAGGCCTGTTCTCCCCTCAGTATGTGGAAGTTACTCTAGAACAGTAGTTCCCATTTGCATTATAGTCATTCTGCATGTGAATTGCCTATGAGACAAGAACGGGGGTGACTGTGTAATAATTAAATTAACATGCTAAGTAACAATTAGCATTCATTATAATCTGACCATATTTTTAATTGCCCATCTTTCACTTTGGCAATATCTCCTGAAGCCACCAACACCACGTCGGATGATGGCTTTGCCACAAATCCTATGTATGGAGCAGTGCACCATGACAGGAGCATGAGGGGAATGGACTGGAGGCAGGATTCCCTTCCTGTTCCCCAGAGAAAGTAATTTGCTGTTCCACCAACTCCCTGCCCATCTGCTCCAGGGAGAAAATAGAGGGCATGCAACACCTGCTTATCCCTGAATGCCTAGGCTCCCGAATGGGCAGTCTGCATAGGGGCCTCAGGGAAGAGAGGGGGAAAATCTTACTCCACATAAACTACCAACTTCCTCCTGACCCAGATCTGGGCATGTAACAGGACTGGCTGCTACAGAGCACCCCCTTATGGCCAGGGGTGCCTCTGCCGTCCTCTGATCTGCTTTCTCCCTACTCCAGGGCTCCTTCAACAAACTCTCCAGTCTCCTTCCATCACAGCCTTTCTTGGGGTCTGGAGCTCTTTATTAAATGAACAACATTCTCAAAACAAACATGAAACAATCCCCTCACCCAAGGCTTAAGCTGGGCACAGCTTTTCCTTCCTTCCTGAGGAGCTGTCCTTTCCTCATGGACCACGGCAGGAAACCCTCTCTCCCTGTAGCTTCTGATGCCTTTTACCCAGCAGCACCTGATTCAATGCAAGTAATCAGGGGCTTAGCCTCAGGCTCTTTGTCCCTCGAGCAAACAACCCTGTTACAGGGCACACAGCCCAACACAGAATCCAGCCCTTAGAGATCACCCGTCCGCACCAGGGAAAAAGGCACAGCCACGACCTTCGTTTGTCTGCAAACACGTTTGCAAATGCTGATGGTGAAATAGAAAGCGGGCAGCTTTAAAAGCTCAGTCTGAATGAGTTTGCCCAATAACAAATAATATATTTAGGGCCCAGTGCTGATAAGGGTGGAGGATCCTGTTCCTTTGGGATGGGGGAGGGGGTGTTGAGCAGCAATTAAAGAGACAAACTAGTCATTTAAAGAGAGAGAGAGAGGGAGAAATATCTAGCAAATACATAAGCAGCATGAATTTCAGTTCTCCCTCCAAGGGCAAACTAAATGTGAAGCTACTACAAAACTGAACTGGGTATGTACATCCTTAGTGGAAGAAAACAATGTCTCAGAGGAAACACAGTCACAATTTACTACCCTTTAGAGAGTGAGGAGCAGCATTAGTGATGTTGTGGCCTGCTCCACCCTCCTCCACTGAATGGATGCAAGTTTTGCCTCTCCCACAGCAGAAAGTACAAATGTGGAGAGATTACGAGAGACATATCCAAGGAGATATGGGGTTTTGCATGATCCTCATCATACAAATAAAGCACTTAGCTATGTGCTACCCCCATAGGCCTCACTCTCGCTCCGAGATAGGAGTAACTTGGCAGCCAGTCAAGCACACTTTCATTAATTCAGGACTGAGCTCCCCTTCTCATCACTTTTAACCTTGTGCTCACACACACACACAGAAAACTCCCTCCACCTGCGTTGTGCAGCATTGAGCCCACTGCCTGGCACCGCTGAAATTTAATAAAATTAAAAGCTGTGTTCAGTAAACCTGGTGGAGTGGAAGTGGCTGAAGAATTTTAGTAATATTGTCAATACAGAAGTAATGGAAAATAACAGTTCTTGTGAACTTAGAAACAAACAAGAAAAATTATCGTTACCTTAAGGTGGCTACAATGGCTGCGTACCGAGCAACAGGACAATTCAAACTAAGCATTTCAAGAATGGCAATGAAGATCAGGGAACATAACTAGCATTTCTTCATTACTCTGTGGCTGAGGGCAGTGTTTGAGTCTGACGTTGGCACTTAGGATCACCCTCTTCCCATGGAAGAGCCCACAAGAGGCTCATGGAAAGGAAATTTCACTGATTTTCACCTGTGTTGTTCCATGGGAGGAAGGGAGAGTTATTTACCCCCACAGAATTTGCTCCCACAAAGTGTTTGTCCCAAAACCTTGGATATCGCATATCCACTAGAGGCCTGTGCCTTCACATTGGCTTTAGGACTGCACACCCACCTCTCCATCTTCCTCATGGTGCAGATCCAATGCAGCCACACTGCCAACAACTCCCCTAAACCACTGCTTCCAGGCAGAGGTGTGTCTCTGTGCGCATGCTAGCAGAGGATGAATGGCAAGAATGTTTTGTTGCCAGCACACTCCTTACCTAAATATGGCTGTCCACCGGTTTGGCAGACGTTCACAGGATCCTGGGAGGATGGTATAAGGAAGTGGTTGACTCTCTTTTTTCATGATGAAAATGTGAGATCGGTGGATAGAGAATCCCTTTTACAAACAAGATCTGGGGTACATAATATGTCCCTTAGCAATTCTGTTGATGATGTGAGGGCCAGAATCGTTCAGTCTCCTGTAGCTGTGCTGGCTCTTCAGGGCTAACGAGGAGAGTCAGGTAAAATATTACATATATTTATTTGTCACTGGAGTCCTCAGATATGACTCTGAATATGCACATAGAGCTCAGCACTGGCTAGCAAGAGGTTATCCTTTTAAATGATCACTTCTTAGAGTGGAAGCACTAAAAGATTTAATTTCAAGCAGAAATGACCCAATAAGTTACAGAAACTATATACAGAGAGCACTAGAATATCACGTTACAATATGAAGACCATCCAGTTGGTATGGATGGAAAGGGAAATTAAGGGCATATATGGAGAATAAAGACTAGAAGAAAAACCTAAATTTTATCAGACTGTGATCGTTGTTCTTGACTCCATTGAACTCTCAATCCAAACTGTTTCAGAGATTATAGTCAACAAGGAAATAGTGTAAATGGAGAATTGTGACAGGAAATGCCCAGGAAACTAATTGGATGTGACAAACTCACTATTTTGGATGGACTGGGGGCTGGTTCTGAGGTGCTGATAACCATTGGAATCCAAATCTCATTCCAGGATCTGAAGGAACTGGGTTAGAGGTATGTGCACCAGCTGGGGATGTACTAGAAAGAGGCCAGACAGCAGCAATAAGTAGGGAGAGGGTTTTCTAGGGATAAGAAAAGGACAGCAGGAGGAAGCCATTTTAATATGGATGGAGAGACAGGCCAGGTAGTGGGATAGAGCTGAGTCATACTTAAAATTACTATTGTCATATGGCCTGACCTTCTTATTGAGAATGATTATTATCTATAATATGGATCATGTAGGACCCCAGTCAGTGATCAGGGCCCCACTGTGCTAGGTTCTGTAAAGACAAATAACAAAAGAGACAGCTCCTGCCTCAGAGAGCTCACAGACTGTCAGACAGGACAGGACAGGTGGACAAAACAGACAAATGGAGTACGGGGTGAATGGGAAGATCATTTGTATCACTGAGGCTTGATTCACATACAGTCATTTTCTTTTGATTTAATAAATATACACTTCCACTGCTCTGGGCACTCCTGCACAAAGAAAATATGTAGCAACAACTATAACAAAACACCCAAAGTAAACACTCACAGACCTGCCCCTGAAAAATAAACCTTATTGCTTACTTCGCTACTAACCTCTGCCCTTGCCAGAGAAGGCCCAGGAGAACTGGTAAGCCTAGCATGACCTGAAAGTCAACAAATTACTACTCTGACAAAGCAGCTGGGGACGTGAATTACACCACTGAGGAATACTTATTGAAAACAACCTCCCTTTTTATCCCCCTCCAGATTAAACAAGAGACTGGTAGCATCAGTACTTCAGCTGTGCTCAAGTGGCATGGTCTCGTAAGAGCAGAAAGGCCATCTCTAAGGTAACCTGAACTCAACCCACTGAAGGCTTTATAGGTTAAATGGTATCCCAGCATGAACTGGAAACCAGTGAAGATCACAGAGTATCAGGATAACACGCTACCCATGACAAATATCCCTTTATAAAGTTGGTAGCCACAATCCATACTTCAAGTTTCTAACTGACTCATATAGCGCGCATTGTAACAATCCATTTTGGGGTGGCAAGATGGAAATTACCACCCAGGCAATATACAGATATATATCAGTAGGCCTGATACTCAACTGGCTTGCACCTTGTGCCATCATTTACACTTGTGTAAAATGAGTGCACAATAGTACCTTTCTGTTAGGTAGCATTTTAAACCCACTTTACACATATAAATGACAACACAGCGACCAAGACAGCGAACCTAGCCCAATGTTCTCTGTGATGGACTATCTTGTTTCCCTCAAGTCTTGCTGGATCTCATGTAATAGTCTTTGGGAAGCTACAACACTTTAAGGAACCAGAATAAATACTTCATATCTCATGCTTCTCTGTGACTGGTTTTCCAACCATTTAATGTAAAAGAATTAAAGCCCATTTTTCTGAAATTGTAGAAGGCTGACATTTCTGAATAATAGATAGGCCAAAACATAAATCTTAAAATAATCACTGCCTTAAAAATTAACACATTGCTAAGAAAAAGGTGGATTTGAACAGAATACAGTAATCCTGTTCCAACAGATTTCCACTTCTTTGTTTCTCAGGATTGTTTCAACAGAACCTTTTCACTAACAAAAAAGGTTAGGCTTTCCTGTTCAGTATCTAGTATCTTTAAAGAAGAAACTAGTAGGCCCTTAATGCCTGCGGGCAACCAACTGGATGTTTCCATTCATTCCCTACTTCCTTTGTTACCAATTCCATCAATGACCATTTCAGAGTTGTGCAGGCATGAGATAAATATGTAGGGCCAATTTGTGTTCTCAGCTTCAGTGGTGTAAATCAGAAGTAACTCCAGTGACTTCAGTACTATAAAATTAAACCACTTGGAACAAGCTTTCTGTCACAGTTCTGAGTTGCAATGTTATTCTGAGTTGTCCCATGAACAATCCTAGTGCCCCCATGAGGTTCCCATCCCCAGGTTGGAAGAAACGTTCTTTAGTTAGGTTGTGTGACATGAAATTGTGTCATCAATGAACTTCAGGACCCTGTGTGAGAGAAAAAATTAATACTACTTTTTATTTTAAAATAGCCTGTTCTCCCTCCCTGCCACCAGCAGCTACCGTAAGCATATTGCCAGATATAGCAAGACTGTGATGCATTTTTAACTTCCTAATATCCTGATATTGCATTTTTTCCTGAGGTAAATTCCCAGGATAATGCAATTGCAAATGAAAATGAGTACAGATGCAGTCAAAATTACCTAATGAGGTGAAAAAACATCCAGAAGAGTTCTTCTATTTCTCTGTCTTCCAAGTGATCTGTTTCTGGAAAGAAATGCAGCCAGCATATTAGATATCACTCTACCACTGCCTATATGGACGGCTGCCAGAAATTCAGCTTGGGCTTGTGGCCTGAGAACAAAACAGGCAAGGAAGAGCTCCTGCGATCTGATCCTTCATTCTCTTTCCAGCTCCATTTGTAACCTTGGGCCAGACACTTCGGGCTTGGTTCTCTGCTGCGCTGTGCCTTGTGTAGTCACCAGTGCAGAGTGTAGTGAAATGCTTCCAATTTGACTTAGCAGCATTTCATACTAGGATAAGGAAATGTCCCAATTTTATAGAGACAATCCTGATTTTTAGGCTTTTTTTTACATGGGTTCTATTACCAGCCACCCCCCATCCAAATTTTTCACACTTGCTGTCTGGTCACCCTATTTCATACCCATTTTGCACACAGGTTCATCTGGGAGCACTCATTTTGCCTAATCCGAAGTCCATTGAATTCGTTGGGAGCCTTCGGTGGGGTTTGGATCATGCTCATGTGACTATATAAAGCATAAGACAGTGGAGTGTGTCTACCACACCTGCATCTTTCCCCTCAGTTTCTCTCTTTGTAAAATGAAGACAAGACTTACTCTGTCTCCTGTTGTGAGGATTCACTAGAACATGAACGGAGCCCATTGTAATTTCAATACTTAATATTAATATATACATAAAATACAAATAATTAGCATGTACATTCCTCTTCTTACATGTATATCATTATGTTAGTTACCTCTTCTGTAGTGTATAGAGCTATACTAATGCTCTAGTTCAAACAGGAATTATTTGGCTGTGGTTCTATGGCCTGTGTTATGCAGGAGGTCAGACTAGGTGATCACAGTGGTCCCTTCGGGCCTTAGGAGCTATTAATCTAATTAATAGACTATAATATAATAAATATAATGTACAATTCAAATCATTAACATGTATATCCCCACTTAATACAGTGTGTGTATGGTATAAATTATATTATAATTTATAATAATATAATGGTGTGTATCGTATAATAAATTATACCATACTCACACACACAGTGTAAAATTAATGCTAGTTATCTGTATTATTATCCCAAACACAGAGCAACAATAATTGTGGTTTCATCTGAGGACAATACTTTGGCAGCAGAGTATACTATACAATATGATAGCAGATAGAGGTTTTATCCTCTTTACCATTGATATTCACTAAATGCTGTTCTTTCTATAGGTGCTGGGACCAGGGGTGCTGCACCATCCCCTGGCTTGAAGTGATTTCCATCATACCCAGAGTTTAGTTCAATGAGTTTCAAAGAGTTTAGTTTAGTTCAATGACTCCCAGCACCCCTCACTATATGAATTGCATCAGCATCCCTGGTTCCTTCTTGCTTAGTGAGTGAGCCTTCCATCCGTCAAATGACAACTTCATTCTATCACAGCGCTTTGAAATTTGCTGCATAAATGTCCCTTATGGAATCTTTTCCTGAGTTTGACAGAAATCATCTTGTCCTTCATTGGGTACGTGTGTGTGTGTGTGTGTGTGTGTGTGTGTGTGTGTGTGTGTGTGTGTG
>ML677371.1:5891507-5999225 GCA_007922305.1 Dermatemys mawii | reverse complement strand
GTGTGTGTGTGTGTGTGTGTGTGTGTGTGTGTGTGTGTGTGTGTGTGCGCGCGCGCGCGCGTTGTGACAAAGCTCCAAGTTTGTACTTGTGGGTCCTGCGCTTCCTGGCAGATTGAGGGGCCTCAGAAACTCTTCTAGGCCTCAGAGTGACCTCCCTTTCTCAGTATAATTGGCAAGAGTCACCGCCTAGCGAGTTACCTTCATCACAGGCCAGTATGGAAGATGGAAAAGGCGGGAGCCCGGGCCCACCGTCTACTCCGGACTCCAGCCCAGGGACCCTAATAGTATCAGCTAAGATGGCTGACCTTTTATCCACAAAACACAATACAATTCCCTGGGCTACTTCCCCACAGCAGTCACTGCTTCTTCAAACTCCACTTCACCCTTACCTCAGGGCCTCCTTCCTTCTGGATGATATGTTGTTCCACCATTCAGTCTCACCAACAGCACAACTTCCTCTCACAGTTCCTGACACTCACAGCCCACCTGACTAACTGGGAGGTTTTTATCTGGTTTCAGCCAGTCCCTGATTGGCTTCAGGTGTCCCAATTAGGCTAGCTGTTTCTACTCCTTTCTAAAAGGTTCTTAATTGGCCCCAGGTGTCTTGATTGTCCTGGAGTAGCCTTTGTTTGGCTATCCAGGAAACAGGGACCTGCACATCCTGAGACTAATATACCTGCCTTCCAGCACTCTCCTATATCCTTCTGGTCTGACTCCGTCACAGTGTGTTTTGACAGTGTCCTTCACAGCAGTCCCACAGTGCTTAACAATTCAGCACAATTAAAAGCAACATCAAATAAAAATCCTTTCAGATGGGATTTAAAAGCTAAAAGTGATTTAAAAGCAAAAGCTGTCTGAATACAAAAAGGAAGGAAGGTGAGAAATAAACACTGATACTTCAGTTCCAAACATCTGTTGTGTTTAAAGCAAGCTAATAAACTGGCACCCATGTGTGTAATGTGATCTTCCCTGTGTACCAGGATATAATATGTGCCATGTTCAGAAGCTGATCATCTGCATTATGCACTAGCTGAAGCATTTGCATGGATTTTACAATGAGTCCCAGTCAGAGAGCAGCATTGTGGTAGAACAGACTCTAGGGGTAACAGAGAAGTGGAGGATTGTGGTGAGGTGTGCCTCTGAAATAGAGAAGGAGCATAGTCCACTGCATGGAGTTCTGGCCGGCAGCCATTTTCCCTAGCTCCGCAGTTCCTGAGGTGCACGGAAGCAGCACTCTTGGGCAGATCTTCGCACTGCCAAGAGAGGAGGGTGTGTGTGGTTAGTTCTGGAGGATGAGGGCAGCCATTGGCAGATGGGTCCATAACAGCCACGGTGAGGCAGTGCTTAATTTGTAATGAATGACATTCTGTGGCGCAAGTAATTTTTTTACATTCATAACTGATGCAGCAAGGCCAGCGGTGCCGTCACTATGAACTGCTAAAGCCTAGAGGTGCCAGGTGTCAGCCCTGGCAATACATTAAGCACTGGGCTGAGGCTTGAAAGAGGGAGGCAGCTGTGATGTGCTTCTGTGCCCCATTCCCGCTAATTGCTTCACAGTTCTCCCTTATAGAATAATTTGCTCTGCTGCAAAATTTGGATGTGGTGGCTGCCACTTAATTTAGCTGTAACTGTGCTACTGATAGTAGGCAGGACCTCAAATAAAGAGAAGAGGAAGGTAAAAAATGTCAAAGATTAATCAATCTACTAGGCCTCTCAACAATTTTGGCAATGGTTCAGGAGCAGAGTCCCCAGTACAGGGAGAAAAGGAAGAATTGCTAGATGTGCATACATGAATATGGAAAAGAGACCGTTCTCCATTTCTGAGGAAATCAGTGCCTGCCATTTTCTGTGCCTTTCCATAGAGAACTCTAGTTAGATTTAGTGATGACGGAACAACATGTTCTCCCCCAGTACCTAGAAACATCAAATTACATTTACTGAAATAAAACAATCAAGGCTGAGGCCACATGTTTGTCTCAAATGCCGAATGCCACAGTTCCGAGTGCTCAGAATTACAATGGCCCATTAAAATCATGATAGCTGAGAGACGTGCATCCACTCCAACAACCTACCTGTAGTCAATAATGCAATACCAGGCCAAATCCTGAGGTCAGTATTTAGTCCCCTTAGAGATAAAATTCCCATTAACTTCAATATGCCTCATTATAATCTGTATGATCTGGCCCAATAATAATATGCACTTACTTAGGGCATGTCAATACTGCCCCACAGATCAGCCTAAGTGGTTGTGAATAGCAGTGTGCACCGAAGTGCTGCGCTGCAACTGCCCTGTGTGGGCACTCCAGGTGTGAACTAAAAGGCTCCTCGTTTGCATTAACATAGAACTGCATTCAGGGCAGGATTTCCCATTAGGCACAGGTGCCCAAGTTTGAAACCTTGGCGCATAGTGTTGCCCCTGGGATGGATGGTGGCTTTCGCCGGGGAGACACATCAGCTAGAACATTCCTTCATCCTCCCTTACAGTGGGGCACAGCTCCCCTGCAGGCAGCCGGGATCCTGGCATGGATTTGTGGCCACCAGGTGTGTGGAGCTGGAGCAGGGTGGCTGTCCAAGTCAGCCCACCTGGGGGCGATGTGAGCTGCGGCCAGGCGGGGTGGTTGCTGAAGGTGCTGGGAGCGGCCCGGCCTCTTTCTAATCTTGGTCTGTCTCTGCCCTGGGCGAGCACCCCATTTACTTGCAGAGGCAGAGCTGAAGCATGGCTGCGACACTGGGCTGCAGAAGGGATGGAAGACACCCGGGGACCACTTGCCATGGGTACAATCTTCCCCTCGTGCCTGGCTTGGGGCAGGTGGCCTGTGCCCCTGCTCAGGCTGGGAGAAAGTTGCATGGCAGAAGGTCTCGTGCCTTCCTGTGGAGGCTATGCCATGACCCGCCTCCTGCCCTGGAGGGGCTGCTCTGACCATGTGGGGGAGGGGCTGGGGCAGGCAGTGTTGCTTTGAGGGGGCTGCTGCAGGGAGAAATGAGGCCAGTTCTGGGCATGGGGGGGCAGAGACAGGAGAGAGTTTAATTTTTTATGGAAAACATGAAGATCAGCTGTAGGCGGGGTGGAGGATACGGGGGGTGGGGTGCTGAAGATGCTGTGCCTAGGGATACATAAGATGTAAATCTGGCCCTGACTACATTAATGAGAACAAGGAACCTTTAAGTTCATACCACTGTGTCCTCGCTGGGGAGTTACTGAGCAGAACTTTAGTGCACTCTGCTATTCACAGCTCCATAGTCCAAACTGTGGGGCAGTGGAGACATAGCCTTATTGCTTTCAATTCATAGCTCGCCAAAGGTAGCTGAGCATTGATATCCCTATGTGACAGATGGAGAATCTCAGGCATGGAGGAGGAAAACCTGGCCCCAACGAAGTCAATTAGAGATTTGCCATTAACTTCTCTGGGGCCAGGATTTCACCCAGAGACAGTAAACAACTCGTACAAGATTACACAGTGAATTGGTGGCAGAGTTGGGAATAAAACTTAGCTCTCCTAACTTCTAGCCACGGCTGTAGATACCTGACCAGCTTTTCTATAGCTGAAGAAATCTACCCTGCCTGTGTAAGGAAGACTACTTATTAAAGTCACCAATGTTACTGTTACCCCTACTGGCCTGAGAGAACAGCCCAAAAGTCAGGAACCAGTAGGTTGTTCCAACTGGAAATAGAAATTGATGGAGTCTGGTATTTCCCTTAATTCGGTTTTCTTTATTTACAAAAAATGTACAAAGCCCTGCATCTCTGTACACAGAGGGAATCAAATAGCAGGAGACAGCTTCTTTGGCTCATAGCACCAAGAACAAACACTCTTTATGTTGTCTGTCTCTTTCTTAGGCTGTTTTTGTCTGACCTCAGAATCTGTCTGATCACTTCATTCTCTTCCCCTCCAGCCCGCAATTAAAAAAAAACCCCACCCCTATACAAACCCAAAAGCTTCTGGGCAGGTTCACGTACCTTTTCTTTTAGGTAGGTCTTCTGCTTACAGTTATGTTAATTGAAGAGTGAGTTCGCATCTACTAATCTCAATGAGGTTTTAACTTGACCATAACAAGGTTTCACCCAGCTCATAACATTAACATGGAATCTGAGATCTAGGAAAAGCTGAAGTACCAGAATTTAAAGAAATCTAGTGTAAAAAATATACCGTCCAACAGTAAATATATACATACAATTATTTCTTGTTACACTTATAAGATAAAATGTGGCAGAAAATTCTGCAAGCACAATTTATGTCAAAGAACTAGCAGTAATTTGTTACAGCCAATCTGCCACAAGTTTTTAGAAATGTCATAAATCATCAGTGTGAATTACTCAGAGTTTTTCCATATGAATGCTAATGCAGCTACGGTATAACTCGCTGCTGATAATTTATTCTGATTTGTTCTATTTATTGTCTGGACTTTTCAACACTGAAATATATTAACAGGCTACCTAGACCTGTCTATTCATTCATTTTGTTTATGAGCTAAAGGGCTATTCAAACAAACGTATCTTTTCATGTTTGAAAAAAAGAAGTCACTAACACTGTGTGCATAAAAAGTTTCAAACTGAGATCTAACCGTTCTTTACTCCAGATGGTAGATAATACTCACTCTTGACATGATTGAAGGGTACTGGACTAGATGACATCTTGAGGTCCATTCCAGTCATACGATTATCTAATTCTGTGATTATGAAAGTCAGCACATCTGATCTAGTAAATTCAGATAGGCTACATTATCAAAATATTTGCCTGTTTGGAGCCCAGACAAATGTAATGCATTTATGCATTCCCGTCATCTAAAAGTCTACAAGGATTAGTTAGTAAGGCCAGGTCTACACTACCTGTCGGATCTGCGGGTAGAGATCAATCTTTCAGGGATCAATTTATCATGTCTCGTCTAGACACAATAAATCGATTCCCAAGCACTCTTATGTCGACTCTGGAACTCCACCGCAGCGAGAGGCACAGGCAGAGTCAATGGGGGAGAAGCAGCAGTCAACTCAGCGCCGGGAAGATGCCAAGGTAAGCCAACCTGAATATGTCGACTTCAGCTACGCTATTCGTGTACCTGAAGTTGTGTACGTTAGGTCAATCCCCCCACCCCTACCCCAGTGTAGACCCGGGCTAAGTAAATGACATTAATTACAAGACTGGAATAAATGTGGTACCCATCCTGCATTAGACATGGGAGAGAAATGATTTACTTCATTATTGTAATCTTTAATTGTCCATGCCACATAGGAAAGGGCTTTAACCATCAAATGAAACATTTTTAATTGCAAAAGAAGTTAAAATAAAAATATCAGTCTTCCCAGTGCAGCAATCTGGGATCGCTAAAGAAAGGTTGTAAGGGAGGTGAGAACCACTGCGATCTTCTGCAGAACCTCTGTGCCTTAAGACTGTGAAATGACCAGCCCAAGAGGGAGCGGGGTTAGGCTCAGGCTATGTCTACATTTAAAATGCTACAGCAGCATAATTGCACCGCTGTAGTACTTCAATATGGACTCTCACTATAGCGACAGGAGGGGTTTTCCCCTTGTTACAGTTAATGCACCGCCCTAAGAGGCAGTAGTTAGACTGACAGAAGAATTCCATCTCAAGGGTGCGGCTTTTTCACACCCTGAAGAGACGTTGCTAAGCCAATGCAAGTTTTCAGTGTTGACCAACCCTTAGTTCCTTGCACCTTAGTCTGACTGCATTTGGACACACTTGTTAAACTGCTGTGTTTTACTTCAGCATGTACAAGCAATAAGAGAATTCAACTTGACCCTGGTTATGGAAAAATGTATTTTACAGTGTGAATATTTTTTTTTGAAAGTGTATTTAAAAATGCACCATTATTTTATTTTAACCCAGGACATTTACACTTTATAAAAAAATGTGTGACACACATTAGTCCAAAGGAAAAAAGTCCAAACAGATGTGGGGCTGCCTTCTAAGCGCTTGGCATTAGAAATGGCTTAAGACCACACATTAGCCTTAGGCCTGAGGAGGAACAGTTGTAGCAAAAGAAGGACATCAGATTTCTCCCTTAAAAATCAAGTCTTGCTCTTTTAATTGAATCACAATTATTTTCCTAGCTGGGTCAATGTTTTAATCTCAATTTGCTAAATTTAGCTTTCCCAGGGCAGAGATAGATAAAATATAGACCTGCCTCATTGTCACAGATTTAGTGCAAAGCTAGAATGAGTATATATCACCTTGATGAGTAGCTTTTTCTAGTCAGAGAAATCTGTGTTCGCAAATTAATGTAATTTATGTGAAGGTACAAAAGAGTGAAGCCTGGATTATTAGTCAGTGAACAGTGACGCCTGTTATTGCCAGTGGCATACAACACAGAACACATATAGACTGCATTCACCAATTCCAGCTTAATCCATATTTTATATATATAATATTGTAAATTTCATTTCCTAATGCGGCTTTGGTCTTCTGTTCATTTGGCTCACACTATTAAAAATTCATCAGGTACAATTTAAATTAATATTTGATATTCTCTTGCTTCTCTGAGTCATTTCTTTTTCTCAGTAATTGCAGTTAGAACCAGTATGTAACATTTGCTTGTCAACTCCAGTTGTCCACATAATGCAGTGGAACTTGACTGAGCAAAGTCATAATGGCTGCATATGTTAGCCCTTACTAAATAGAAAGGAACCTATGGGCCTGTTATAATTCCCCTGTAGAAGTTATGAAGCATATTGCTGAGAGACTTGAGATGATGACCTGTATTCATCTGACAGGTGGAGAAGGGTAAGTACAAACTGAACTGCCCTTGCACTAGTGAAGGCCTGTGCAGTCCAAAAGGAATTTGCCACTGGGGATAGGAGGCAGTGTTTCCAGTGCTTGTCCCCACTGGAGGTTCCTGTGGAGAAGGGGAACTTTGAGGAGCAACTGGGATACCATGGGAGGCTGCCCATGAGATATGGTCAGTCAATTTAAGCACCATAGCCACCCCAACTACCTGGGGCTGTACTGGCTGACTATTGCCCCATCATGCAGCAGGGATTGCAGGTACCTCGACTGCAAACCCCCTCCAGGCAGACATTACCACCATGGGTTATACGAGTAGAAACCAGTTTAATCTGGACTGGGGGTGAATCAAGCCCAGCATCAACAGAATATATCACAGGACAGTGGTTTCGGGCTGTTAGGTGACGTCAAGGCAAAACTGACGTACTCATTTTTCAAGCCATGAGCTGTCAATTCTTTATAAGATTTTCTCCTTTAAGGACTTTATTTCGGTTACCAGGATGTGCATGTACTAGTCTGGTTTGATGGCTATTGAAGCAATATTCACACCCCATTATACTAATACCAAAGCACATTCTGACAGGCTTACAGAACAAACTTGGATTCAGATGGCTGTTGGTTTCTTTTTCATGTGAGTTTAGTACTGGTGAAAAAGATGATGATTGACAGCCACCAAATCTGAGTCCTCTCTACCTCCAGAAGAGGTGCAACAAAGGCAGCAGTGAGGCAAACCTCAAGAAGTCCTGATCTAGAGAAACAAGTAGTTCCATACCCATGGTCCATCCAATCCTTGGACTTTCTGTTGAGCCTGCCATCAAGGGTAATACAGACGTGAGGTCATTTAACAAAATTAACACAACCCTACGAATATTGTTCTAGGATTCGATAATTTGCTTAACCTAACCCGTACAATCATATGCTATATGCATATTTTCCCCTTCCCTGTGAATCCAAATTTGCAAATGAACTGAGGAAATAGGTTATATTACTATCACTGCTATCAGCACCAGATCGGCTTGACAGATGCCTTGAGATCTACCTTTCATATTGACCCACAGTCAAGGACAGCAACCTCAGTGCTTCCTGTGTTGTATATACTGAAGGTCTATCTACCCTATGACTGCACTAGACTTTTGCCAGCATAGCTGTGTTGGTCAGGGATGTAAACAAGGTGCGATCTCTGACCAACACAGCTGGGCTGGGAGAAGCCCCATGAATAGATGCAGTTGTGCTGGGAAAACTGCTTTTACTGGTACAATCAGCTTTGCTGATAGAGCTGCAATCACACCAGGAGCACTTTGCCAAGTACTGTACATTGTGAGTCCTCTATCATTAAAGGGCTCTTGGGGTACGTCTTCATTACCCACCAGATCAGTGGGTAGTGCTCGATCTATCAGGAATTGATTTATCACATCTAGTGTAGACGTGATAAATCGACCCCCAATTGCTCTGCCTACAACTCCTGTAATCCACCAAGACGAGAGGCGAAAGAGTCGTCGAGGGGAGTAGCGGCTGTTGACCCTGTGCCGTGAGGACATCAGGTAAGTTGACCTAAGATATGTCAACTTCAGCTATGCTACTCTTGTAGCTGAAGTTGCATATTTTAGGTTGACCCCCTGCCCCTAGTGTAGACCAGGGCTTAGTGTGCACATAGCCCAGCTTCACTGATTTAGTGAATAACTCTTACTGTGGTTTAAGCTGGTGTCTAGGTTTATATTGTTATGGCAAAATGTGCTAATGGCTCGCACTTAGGGGGCCACTGGTGTCACCCCTGCAGGCTCCTAGAGCCACAACTCTTATCCAAGCTCTAATCATTTTGTGCTTTGTCTACTGTAATCTCCTTCTTTCCAACCTTCATGCCTGCCACCTTGTCCTTCCCTCAAATCCATTTGAAGTGGCTTGTCATTCTGACATCGCCCCCCACTCCCTTTAAGTCTTCCAGTGGTTCCCCCTCTGCCAATGCATCAAACACAAACTTCTTGTCCTCCATTTCAAATCCCTCTGTCATTTATTAAATCAGAACCATCCTTGAGGTTCACAAGTGCACAAAGAGTTCAAAACCATTAAATAGCTTTCTGGCCCTTTTGTATCCAGAAATTTACAAATGGCTGGAAATATTTTTCAGTTTGGCACAATATTTAATTGTGGTTGAGACATTGTTTGCTGAATACTGCTCTTCTTTACCTAATTATAAGGCCTGGCTTTAAAACAAGAATTCAGTTTCATAAAAAATGTTGAGGTTTTGACATTTGTTTTCATTCCGCATTGGTTCAAGCTGACATCAGGATTACTGTCTATTCTGGAGTCAGTCAATCTTTCTTGTTTTGACCAGAAATTCTCCAGGAAGATTTCCCAGGTCCAAGATGAAAAGTTTAATCAAAACCAATACATTGCCAAAAAACAGTTTTTGTTTTGATAAATCGGCATTTTCTAACAAAAAACAGTGTCCAGAAATTGCCAACCACTCTATCTGTAAACATCTGTAAATATGGGTTTTAAATCTAAGTGCATTAGCAGAAATGCAATTAAGGTGGATTCAAATAATGACACTTGGGTGCATTCTAACCTGATAAGAAGCACAACCACATTATTCCCAACCTCAAATGGTTCCATTAGCTGCCTTTCCATTTCAGATTCAGTTCCAAATTGGTTGCAACACTTATAGCTCTGCATCATAGACCTGCTGTAGCCTGCCTAGTAATCTGACTTTTTCTTCACTCGTAGCACCAACCCCACTTCACTATCCTTTCACAATCTGCCCACTGCTGACTTAAGAGATATTTTGCATCTCCTCAGCACTCTGTTTATTTTGAAATCTAATATGAAGATTTCTGTCTTGCTCACCTTTTAATTCCATCCTATCAGATTTTATTTTAACTTTATATGATTTAACTGTGTAAACATTTGGGGGTACAGTCTCCACAAAAAGTTGTGAAAGGTTTTAGAGTAGCAGCCATGTTAGTCTGTATCCGCAAAAAGATGCATCTGAGGAAGTGAGCTGTAGCTCACGGAAGCTTATGCTCAGATAAATGTGTTAGTCTCTAAAGTGCCACAAGTACTCCTCGTTCTTTTTACAAAATGTTGTATTGCTGTGTTTAAGAAAAAACTCTCCTCAAGGATGTTATGATATTATGTTTTTGTGTAAATTATCCAGCATTTCTGAAAACACTCTTTTTTTTAAAATGCAAAAGTTGACCTGTCCTGTATTCCAGCTTACTTCAAGAGTGATCAGTTTGGACCATGCACAGATAGGTAAGATTTCTAGTAGGATAACTGCTAATTCCTAGTATTCCCTGATTAACCTGTTTCAAATCATTCCCTGTCTCAGAATATGAGTTCGTGATTCAAGCTCCCGTTGAAATTTGCTAGTGCAAGTATGGGAGTAGAATCAGGGCCTTACATAGTAAGGAAGGTGTTTATAAGGATGTAGTGTAATTTAGCTCCTTGACACCAAGTGATGTATGTTTCACTATGTTTAACGGAAATGCTCAAATACACTCATGTTCAGTAGCATTAGTCTGGACCAGTGAGCACCAAAGAACTAAGCTTGTCATTTAATTTAAATACTCTGAACTGCCCTACCTTTTTACCAATCAATGTAATTACAGACAAATCAGCTATGAATGTAAAGGCAATCATTCACTTGTTCAGTGGGAGAAGAGGCTACAGATAAGATCATTTTTCTCCGATCTGTCTTTTTAACGGCCATGAAAACAAGCCTCTGAAATTAGTTAAATGAATCTTGGCACTTTATTGGGTTGGATCATAATTTCATGGTTAATTATTCTCTATCTAAACCCTCCCTCATTACAGCTTCCGGACGTTTTATTATTTTAGTAATATTCCTAGTTATCAAAAGTCTCAGTTTCTGTTTATCAGTGCAGTGAGACACAGGTTATGGACAACGTCCCTTCAAGCCTTCTTGATTATGGATTGCATAACCTTAGGGTTTCAGCTAAGAAGTCGAGATGACAGATAAGATCACATATTTGTTCTAGCCGTAATGTGGCAGTTTAGCAGCTCTGCTAGGCGAACAAATGAACTTTTGTTTGTCTTAAAGGGTCCATTGACCTAAAATTAAAATTTGAGAAAGGAGTTCAAAGTGGCTTCTGATACTACACTCGTCACATTGTCACTTTCGCATTTTCCTGTTCTTCAAAATGTGATTTTTCCCCTCCTCTATTAAAAGTATAAGAGGCCCACATAAACAGCAGAAATGACTGCCTGCGCACAAAGTGCGGTGGAATGTACACAATAAACAAACTGAAAAAAGTGTGGTTTTTTCCCCTTGAATGTCTTTCAGGTCAAGTAATCTTAGATGTTACAATAGATTTTAAAAAGTCAGCTAAAAGTTTGATTTCTTTTTATGAGGACGGTGTCCTTTTAAAGAACATGCCCCAAAGCCGTACGCTTTAATAAAAATAGTAATGAATCTACTTCCAGGTGCACTCATATGAGAGCAGTTAACATTTGCTTCTGTCTGAGAATCATACAGCTTTTGTTTAAGTTCAAACTCAGTGGGGTTTTTAAATAATCTTCAAAGTTGCAACATTCTCCCTCTGTTCATTCTAAGGTATTTTTCTTGGCATTATTGTTTCTCTGTGGCACTTTAAACACATCTCCATTCAAAGCCATTCATATTGAGTTATGGGGGCCTGATTTCAACCAGGAAGCACTTGTTCAGGGACAGCTGCTAGTGGATTTTTGTCTCAGTAAGGACCCCAGGATCAGGCTATAGGTCTACACAGCCAAGCATTCTCCTTTGTTTTCAGGTAGTCCCATCACAGTGGGCATCAAGCAACACCTCTCTATTGAGAAATACCAATAAGCTGTTTTAGAGCAAATCCAGAGGGGTGCTGAACCCCTCTTCCAAACTGCTGAGCAGACCTTGTCACCCACTGACTTCAACTGTAATTGAGAGCAATCAGCGCCTTGCACGATCAGGCATTTATTAAAGAAACTTTCCTCGTGGCTTGAAGGAGATAATGTTTATTAACATCTGCCAGTTCCAGCCTGTGAACACTCACGTATCTGCTTGATCAGCCAACAGACTGGCAGTGCACAATCGCCATAAGGAAACATATTGATTTACTAATATGAGAATGCTAAGCAAATACAATGGTGTTGTGTGCACCTGGGAGGAATTGTTACTCTGAGCATGATCAACGAGAGTCAGATGTTTTCAGAAGCCTGGACTGATACACACTGAGCTGTGTCCACTAGCTATGCCTTATCACCAGCTCTCAAACCTACTGAGTGCTTCCTAAACCTTACAGCCGCCTCACCTTTTAAAACAACAATGACCATTGCTTTTGGGCTGCAAGGCTTTTATAAAAATCCTACATGCCTTCAAAGTGAAAAGGGACATTATTGTATTCAAACCTCCATACTATTTTTTAAAAAATTCTAGACGTGCACTTTAGTTAGGAAAACATAAGTGTCTTTTCACAATTTATGCTGCTTTATTTAATTTTTGCATTGCTTTCATCTTAGACACTGAAAATGAACTAGAGTTTACAGCTTTGATGAACTTACATAAGATTGCATTGTTTGAATTAAAAACATTGCAGGGAAAATGCTTGTTACCCAAAACCTGGAATTACAAAACTAATAAATTAATGTAAGCTTTCTATTTGCCAAAAATCAAAACCAAAACTTGCATGTTGGGCCAAATTTCTGATAGTACCTTCAGAAGGCCTGTCCAGATCTTTTGGTGTCCTGTATAAATGACCCCATTGTCATGAGACACCTCCCCGCAGTTGTGACCTTGTGGAGAAGCCTTACTCAGCTAGACACTGGTGTGGATATTTGAAGGGTTTCAGTGTCCCAGCTGGAAGTGTCCCCTGAAGCTGAGAGTAACTCATGGACTCCCTATTCTTCAGGCCTACACCTATGGTAATCAAGTAAGCTTTATAATTGAGGTTTGAGGCCTTCAGGGCTCCTGGAAATAGAAAGGATTTCTGAGTAGGAGCCAGGACAGCGAGCTGTGGAAAGCTAAGAATCTCTTGTTTATAATACTATTGTGTTTCATGTCTGAAGGCTGTTAAGCTGCATGAAGGCGAATGCAGACAGAGAATATTAGTTTGTTTCTGTTGCTCCAGAAAACTTTCAAATCAGACTAAAACTGAGGCGCCTTCTTGTTGTCTATGCTGGAATTCCTGCTGCGTTTCCACTCAGCTGCATGGACCCTGATCTGCCACAGTCCACCTACCTGAGAAATATTTCTCCACCTGTTATATTTGCACTACTTTGAGATCTGTTTCTCTCTTGTTTTCTATGCTAACCATGGCTGTACCATTATCAACAGCCAGCCAGGCACATAAGGCACGAAGAACAAAACGCATGACTTTTGGGTAGAACACACAACCCTCTACTTTGTGCAGCTGGAGAAAGCGCTCCACTAATTAAGCCAACAGAGGGAACCGAAAAACTATTGCGTAAGCCTAATTCAGTAGAGGGCAAAGACATACACACATCTCCAGTCATTCTGGTGTCTCCTCTGAACATTAATGACAGATGGGTGTACGCTTTGAAAGGATATTAGTACACCCTTTCATTCCATGCACCTCCTCATTCACCCACTCCCAAAGTGCAGTATTCCTATAACACCATTCTCTGAGATTACAGACTATTGATACCTGATCATTCTGAATTAAAGCAGCAATATCATTGCATTTGTATTATATAGGAAGTGATAAAGCTGTAGGACTAAGTAGGCCAGTATCTAGGTTTAGTTATCAGAGGTGAATGTAACCCAATTTAACTCTGATGAAATTAGGCCATTAGCCCTCATTTTAATGCAGTGAGCATTATCTGAAGAATATGGATAAGAAGCAAATGGGCACTTGAGAGCAGCTGGCAGGCAGCATAATAACCGTGCTAGATGAGTTTCAAAGTTTGCTCTCAAATAGAAAGTAGATTTATAAAGCCAGAGATAAGGTGGAAATGGTTTAGAATTCAGGTGTATGCAAACATGACCTCCTCCCTACAATCATTTTCTACCACAGAGCCTTTGAGAAATAAGTCACGAGGATGGAACTTGCTCTGTGAACCTGCCTGGATTGTTTCACTGAAGTAAAGGGTGCACCCATATTTATTTATTTATTGGATGCCGCTATTTCTGTCACACAATATTGTGACAAATTGAGACATTGCTACTGCCACCTATTGATGGAAAAGTAAAATTGAACAACAGGTGTAGTGAAGCAAATCTAGGAATTAATGCCACCTATGAATGAGACTAAAGAATTGCAAATAGCTCTTCTTAATTTGCACTAGACATAAGGAGGATGTAATGGAGGAAACAACTATAAGTTCATGTTGTACTGCTCATGTTAACGATTTCAACTTCAGAGGTTTGTGAAGATGATTTTATATGGGACTTTTTAAATATAGGTGGCACTGGGACCAATGTAATAACATTAAAACTGGTCATCACAGATACCATGCCAGGTTTAACCTAGCTATGTTAAGTCAAATTGTAAAAGCTGCCCTCTAAGCTTGTGTCTGCGGCTTTGAGATTGAAATTCCTGAATGATGGAAAATCATAGAATGCAGCAATCTAACCAGTCACTCCCTCAGCTCAGTCAGCTATTTATCTCACTAGGTAGGTGCTTACTCCTCTACAAGAAAATAGCCCCCCTCCAAAGCTTTGGGTACCCTTGATCATCTTTTAAAATATATTAATAATAGACTCATTAATAGCTGCAAGATGAACTAGCCCAGCAGCATAATGATTATATGTAAATATTCAATTAAAACACCCCTCCAACTGAATTCCCTCCAAAATCCAGGACCAGGATTTCCAGCCCTAATCCTCACCCTTCCTCTTAGAACCATAGGAGAAAAGATAGCTTCAAGATGGGCAGTAAGGCCTAAGAGACTTGAACTGTTAAGACTTTAGGCCTCAATCCGCCCCAGTGATCGGCACAGGCCATGTTGTGCTTATGTGGAGCTGGACTGAAGTCAGTGGCGATGTGAGTGGGTGAAAAAGCCATAGAGTTGCCAGGTGTTTCGACTGGACACCCGATTAAAAAGGGACTCTGACAACTCTGGTCAGCATTGCTGACCAGGCTATTAAAAATCCAGTTGTCAGAGCAGCAATGCTATGGCAGGCTCCCTACCTGGCTTTGCATGGCTCCCTGGAAGCAGCCATGAACTGCAGCCAATGGGAGCTGCAGAGACGGCTCCTGTGGATGGGAGCAGTGCGCAGAACTGCCTGGCCACACTGCCGCCTAAGCAGGAGAGACAGCCAGCCACTTCCCAGAAGTCACCTGAGATAAGCACTGCCTGGAGCTGAACCCATACCTCACACCTCAAATTCCTTCCCCAACTTGGAATCTCTGCCTGCACTCCAAACCCCTCAGTCCCAGCCCCGAGCTCCCTCCCACACCCTGAACCCACCTCAGAGCCTGCACCTCCAGATGGAGCCCTCAACCCGCTCCTGAACACCACTCCCCTACCCCAGCCCAGTAAAAATGAGCGAGTGAGCGAGGGTGGGAGGGAAGAGCAGGGGTGGGGGATGGCATATATGGGAGGTGGAGCCTTGGAAAAAAGGTGAGGGAGGAATGGGGCCTCAGAGAGGGGGCAGGGCAGGGATGGGGCAAGTGTGTTCAGTTTTCTACTATTAGAAAGTTGGCAACGCTAACAAGCCATCTAAGTGATCACACTACAGGACTAGAGCACAAAGGAGGAAGCATTTTCCAAAGGACCCATTAGACATCTAAGTCCTATTATCTGTACTTAGCAAGTGATCAGTCTCCTAACACCACATCTGTAACTGAATTTGGCATGAAAAATTAAGAAGAGGAGCCCTTTTGAGTAGTTTGGGTGAATGCAGCAACTCTTTTTGAGTTTTATGTCTACCTATCCCTCTCCCTATTGACTATCTAAATCCCTACTCCTTTCTCTTTGGCTGTGATTAACCTTGTTCAGATGTATAAGAGCTAGACCTGTGCAGCAAGGAACACATGCTGCAATCAGATATGGGCGGGCCACCAGTTCTCCACAGATATTGCATATGCTAGTAGGCACTCTCACATGGGCAGTGCTCTTCTGCACCCCCTACCTCATGAAAGTGATTTTACAGAAACAGCTTAGTCTCATATCTTAGTGTTTGACTGCTATGGCTACTGACTTTGTGTGAAAGAAGCATAGAACTGGAAACACCATGTTAATCAGGCTCTTTTTAGTCACTGAAGACTAGTGGGCAAATGGCTGCATGGGGAATTAGAAAAATAGAATATCAGGGTTGAAAAGGACCTCAGGAGATCATCCTGTCCAACCCCTTGCTCAAAGCAGGACCTAATTCCCAACTAAATCATCCCAGCCAGGGCTTTGTCAAGCCTGATCTTAAAAACTTCTAAGGAAGAAGATTCCACCACTTCCCTAGGTAACCCATTCCAGTGCTTCAACACCCTCCTTGTGAAAAAGTTTTTCCTAATATCCAACCTAATCCTCCACTGTAACTTGAGACCATTATTCTTGTTCTGTCATCTGCTACCACCGAGAACAGTCTAGAGCCATCCTCTTTGGAATCCCCTTTCAGGTAACTGAAAGCAGCTATCAAATCTCCCCCTCTTTCTTCTCTTCTGCAGACTAAATAATCCCAGTTCCCTCAGCCTCTCCTCATAAATCATGTGCTCCAGCCCCTTATCATTTTTGTTGCCCTCCCCTTGACTCTTTCCAATTTTTCCACATCCTTCTTGTAGTATGGGGCCCAAAACTGGACACAGTACTCCAGATGAGGCCTCACCAATGCCGAATAGAGGGGAATGATCACGTCCCTTGATCTGCTGGCAATGCTCCTACTTATACAGCCCCAAAAGCTGTTGCCCTTCTTGGCAACAAGGGCACACTGTTGACTCATATCCAGCTTTTCATCCACTGTAACCCCTAGGAAGGAATTGGGAGGAATTTCTACTCTCCGTCAGCACAGAGCAGATGTGCTCTTGTATTCATGCATGGCTGAGAAGATGTCATGCTACTAGCCTTAGACATTATCGTCTCAGAGCATTGTCCCGGCAGTGCTTCACATACAGAGATACACGGGGGAAACAAGTCAGTGTGTGCTTGGCATTTCAGATCCTTGACAACTGACAGGATTTTTCTCAAGAAGAAAAACATGAGAGAAGCCTGAAATGTAAATATTAAACACAAACAGTATAATCCACTCAAATACTGGGTTGTCCTCAGCATGCTGGAGTTGCTGGTGCTGTCATCACCCATGGTAGAGTGGGACTGAGTACGTGGATCTAAAACAAACTACTTCCCACTTTCCGTCATGTCAGAAATAGTTGGAAGAATGACCACGTCTCTAAGCAGCTTTTGACCTTTTGCAAGTACATTAAGAATGAATAAAGCCCAGCAGGATTCTCTAAGGCAAGGGTCACCAAACTACAGATCCGGCCCGCGGCTTTGATTTGTCCGGCCCTTCAGCAGAACAGGCACGCCGAGCAGCCATGTGGAGAAGCCACCGCTGCCCCCTCCCACACCCCGTGAGCTGCTGCCAGTGGCCCCACAGCAGCAGCCGGAAGAGCAAAGGGGGGGTTTGCATATATTTGCATATATTGAATTTTTTCCACAGTCGCTTCGGCCTGCTAAGCCCCTTCAAAAATCTAATATGTCCCTCGTCTCAAAGTTTGGAGACACCTGCTCTAAGGCAAGCCCACCAATGGACTTTGAGGAGTCAAGATAATCTTTAATTCCTGCACTGCTTGGTCTCCATGATTATTTAAGGCCTGGAGACATTTGCTTAGGGACAGAAAGATAAGGCTGGAAGGTGCAGTAAGAAGAGCAGGAGCCACAGTGGAGCAGGATGGAAAAGGAGGGATGAAGTACAGAAGGGAAGGAAATAATCCAGCCTGAAGATGATATCAAGATGGAGAATCTTCAGGAAGTAGCTGAGTTAAAGAATTACTGAGCATCCCCAGACAACTCGTATGTTAAATGTGTTAATTAAGTAGTCTGTCATGGAGGTTTTATCAGAAATGATCCAGCAATTAACAAATTAACATTTATGTGATATTGCAATATCAAATAGTCCATATCAAATGTTAAGGCTGAAGGTGGCAGAAAAAAAAATTATAGAATGCGCCTGGCTTGTGGCAATAGTATGTCTTTCCACAACACAATTTTTGGATAAACCTGGTAAGGAGATGGATGCAGAAGACAAGCTGGGTTGATATGTGTGGATGGATGCTCATTCACAGCATTTTGCTCTACATATTGCTGCTAGACATGCATGTGACGTAGCATGGAAGGGTATTAAAAAAGGAACAATATTTAACAAACTATAGTGAAGCTGAAGGCTGTGGGTAGCTATTAAGAAAGGTGCTTTTTATTTGTTTTTATTTACTATTGTTTTATTATCCAAGCATCTTGAAAACAGGACAGATGCATTTTAACAATTCAATAAACAAACAAATCAATTGGATTAATCAAATATTTTAAACAATTTTTACTGTCTTTTTTGCAGTTTGTTGTCCCCTTTCCTTTTCTGTATTTATCATCTTTGATATTTTTCTAAACTAATATAGAAGTCCCTCTGTCTTTCCCTTTTAAAGTTCCATTTTCTTTGTGTCTGTTTCAGCCTATTCTGTTCTTTCTTGAGTTCTTTTTCTGCCTGTGATTCTATTTACTCTTGATTTTCATATCTTTTTCTGTTCTTTTGCTCTACCTGCTGTCTCTGTCTTTTAACACATGCAGTTTTAATTCTTTACCTGCTTGCTTATCTTCCTCTTTTCTCTACTCAGCTCTGGCATACCTCTTCCTAATCACATACTTTGTCCTCATCCACACTAGAGAAGATGCATTGTAACTGAACTGTCTCTTCAATCTGCTTTAACTTAACTCAGTTTTAAGAGCTCTTTGAGTACTGGGCATAGAAGAGAGAAATTAATGTAGAAATTCATTCAATTTTCTTTTAACTTGAGATTTCCCCATCTGCAAAACAGGCAAAAATGACAATGATATGGAGCCTGATGTAAAGTCTCTTGAAGTCAGCAGAAGGCTCCTATTTCACAGAAGTGCTCTGAGGCTCATTTAACTGATCCTTGTAAAGTATCTGGAATCTCCGCTCAAAGATGCTTTCCTCAATTATGGTACTTACTTTTTTGTATGATTTGTCACTTCTAGGAGGCCACCGTCCTAAAGATGAGGGTCCACTATGCCAGTGTTCTCCTAAGTCGCTGAGAGGTGTCTTCCTCTCTGCATGGCAGCATCACACTGTTTGAACACAAAAATATCATTAGTATGCTATGAAGAAAACATTCACTTCAGTGCTGTGCAACAATAGCTCTTCATTGTCAGACTAGAGGAGCAAAGAAGCTGTTTTCTAAGAATCTAAGGAACCCTTATGAAAGGGTCCTAGCACGTTAAGTGGGGAACCCTCCTTAAAACTCTCATTTGCCATGGTGCCCACAAAAACCCTGACACTGGTGAAGTTGCTATGTGCTGAGATTGCTGTGCTGCCAATCATGCTGGTCACCAATATTTTTAACTTGGTCACCCCCATCAATCTGTATCCATCTCTTTTCTTATGTAAGCTCCTTGGGCTCCTTTTTGTGCTGTGTTTATTCAGCACTTTGCACAGTAGGGTCCTGGCCTGTGACTAGGGCTCCTAGGTGCTACAATAGCACAAATGATAATAAATGATAATGCAATAATAATAAATTCAGTGGCATTATTTAGAAATGCAATAGGGCTTTGTAGAAATTAATTTTAAAAACGTGTATAGAGAATGAGATCCTTGCTATATAATTCTAAAGAAAGCCTATCATTACCACTAGTCAAGAGGCGGGGGGGAACATGTTTTCTAAATGTCCATTTTGAAGTTTTCAGAAAGAAAACATTTCAAACACTTGTAACGTTAAATAAAAACAACAGAAGAATTACATTTTCCTATTTGTCAGCTTCCTTTCTTCTGCTCTTTTTCTATTTCCTCCCCTTTTTCAATTGGACATGATGGTAGGGGAAAGGGAAAAAAGGGAAAGGGAGGCAAAAGGGAGAAAAATAAACCCTAAAAATGAAGATATAAGTGAAACTGACTATAAACAAAAGGGAAGCTGTTTTCATTTTCCAGGCTGATAGAAATACAAGAAATAAAACAAAATCATAAAAGTGACATGAAAAATGGATTTTAAAAATTCTCTCCCTAATAAACTACAGTATTTATAGCAGTACACAAGGCGTGTGCGTTTTCAATACAACATGCAGGTTCTCAGCGGGGGCAAACAGTCAAGCTAGGCCAGTCTGTGCCGGACGAAGGACTGGCCCCTAATTTTTAAGCTGACAGTGTCCCTTTAAATCTGGTGTAGAAGTATACAGATACAGATGTGTATATTATTGATTTTAATCTAATTAGTTTTGTTTTTAGAACATAGTTCTGTCATTTTTTCTTTAAAAAATTGTGATTGATTTGATTTCCAGGTCAAATAAAAAAGAAAATCTATTTAAATGTGTTGTGTGCTTTTTGTTTTTTTATTCTGCCAATATTCAGTTTCACTCTTTTTCTTCCAAGCAAAGTTTAAGGCAAGATACTGTAATGGTACAAGACTTACACTAGACAACAAATACAGGTAAACACGGATTACCAAAGACCCTCGTAATATGACTACAGAACAAGACCCACAAATAGAGAATGCTAGCAGTTGACATGCCTGACTGAATATTTCTAGCTGATAGGGAGGAATTGATTTAGAATTTGAGGGTAATAGAGAAGTTTGTGGTCTCTAAGCTCTTTGGAATCTCAGTTAATTCTTCCCTATGAGTAAGAAATATGAGAGAAGCAGTTAATCATTTTGCATGTTAGACGTGAATGAGCTACTCAGCTTTTCAGGAATGTAGCTGAAGAGGCAGATAAGAATGATAAAACTGTTGCATGTTCACTGTACTCAGAGACAGGTTGAGAGAACCCAGTAGTAACTTTAATAATTTGAGAAAACAAATTTTGGGACTTTAAAACTGTTGAGCATTGTACACTAGGGGTACGTCTTCAGTACCCGCCAGATCGGCAGGCAGTGATTGATCTATCAGGAATCTATTTATCGCATCTACTGTAGACGTGATAAATTGATCCCGAATGCGCTCCCTGTCAACTCCGGAACTCCTCCTCCACAAGAGGTGGAAGCGGAGTCAATGGGGGAACAGCAGCAGTCAACTTGCCACCATGTGGACGGCCAGGTAAGTCACCTTAAGGTACGCCAACTTCAGCTACGCTATTCGTGTTGCATATCATAGGACAAACCTCGCCCCACCCCCACCCCCTGGCCCAGTGTAGCCCAGGCCTAAGAGGCAGTATTGGAACCCATATGTGTAAAAGTTGGCAGGAACATTCTAAACAAGGTCCTGGATCATAGGCGCTATTATTCTTGGAAGGCTTTTTGAGTGACTTACTGAACTCTGGTGACCTTCCCTTAGTGGTCCTCCTTTTGTTCTTGAGGTCCTTTCACATCACTGAGTTGCATTTCTGGAGTACTTCTAAATTATTTCTCTGACTATGGCGGATAGAAATAGCCTCTATTTCCCCAGACGGGAAAGTATCTGGATTCCTCATTCACAGGCCATTAACTCATGCCTTCTAGCAGAAATCTTTTTTGACAAATCCAGAGATTTGTGTTATGTAGTAATTAAGCATTTTCTAGTAATTAAAATTAATCAGCAAATTTATATTTCCCTTGTGCACAAAATTGGCTATAGGCATCAACTTTTCTCAAACCGTATATTACCAAACAGCAAACTCTGTAGATATGTTTGCACATAGTCAGCATTTCCTTGGGCTTTATGTATTTGCATCATCTTTACCCAGGATCTATCTATTTTTGCTCATGAAAAGAGTCAATGTTAGCTATACATTAGATGTCTGTATACTAATGCAAGAAATATGGGGAATAAACCGGAAGAAATACTAGTGAATAATCACAACTACGACATAGTTGGCATCACAAAGACTTGGTGGGATAATATATATGACGGGAATATTGGTATAGAAGAGTACAGCTTGCTCAGAAAAGACAGGCCAGGAAAAATGGAGGTGGTGTTGCCATGTACATCAAAATTATACACACTTGGACAGAGGTTGCGATGGAAATAGAAACCAGTTTTGTTGAAAGTCTCTGGGCTGGGATAAAAGGGGTAAAAACTACGGAGGTGAGGTCATGGTATATACCATCTAACCAGGAAGAAGAAGTGGATGAACCTTTTTAAAACTGACAAAATCATCCAAAGCACAGGACTTGGTGGTGATGGGGGACTTCAGCTACCCAGACAACTGTTGGGAAAATAATTCAGCAGGCCACAGATTATCCAACATGTTCTTGGGATGCATCTGAATCAATTTTTTTTATTTCAGAAGGTGGAGAAAGCAACAAAGGCAGAGGCTGTTCTAGATTTGATTTTGACAAATAGGGAGGAACAAGTTGATAATTTGAAAGTGGAAGGCTGCTTAAGTGAAAGTGATCCTTAGAATGATGAACTCCATCATTTCGTGAATGGTAGGAGGGAAATCAGTAGAATAAAGATAATGGATTTCAAGAAGGCAATCTTTAGCAAACTTAAGGAGTAGGTAGGTAAGATCCCCCAGGAAGAAAGTCTAACAGAAAAAAATAGTTCAAGAGAGTTGGCAGTTTTTCAAAGAGACATTATTAAGAGCACAAGAGCAAATATCCCACTGCATCAGAAAGATAGATAGTATGGCATAAGACCTCTCTAACTTGCTCAGGAGATCTACAATAATCTGAAACTCAAAAAAAAAAAGAATTCTATAAAAAGTGGCATCCAGATCAAATTATGAAAGATGAACATTGAAAAAAACAACACAAGCATGTAAAGACAAAATTAGAAAGGCCAAGGCACAAACTGAGTTTAACTAGCTAGAGACATAAAGAGTAATAAGCAAACAGTCTACAAATATATTAGAAGCAAGAGGAAGATCCAGGACAGAATAAGCCCATTACTCAATGAGAGGGGAAAGACAATAATAGAAAAAGTGGAAATGGTGAAAGTATGAAATGCCTTTCTTTTTTTTCTTTTCAGTTTTCAACAAAAAGGTTAGTAGCAATCAGACATCTGACAGTGAATCCCAGTAAAAATGAGATAGTATCTGAGGCTAAAATTGGAAAAGAACAAGTTAAAATTTACTTGGACAAGTTATATGGCCTTCTAGCAGGACCTGGTGAAGAACATCATAGAATGCTCAAGGAGCTGATTGAGGAAATCTCTGAGCTATTAGTGATTATCTTCAAAAAGTCATGGAAGACGGGAGAGATTCCAGAGGACTGGAAGAGGGCAAATACAGTGCCTATCTATAACAAGGGGAATAAGGACAACCAAGGGAACTACAGACCAGTTAGCTTAAATTCAGTACCAAGAAAGATAGTAGAGCAAATATTCAAACAATCAATTTGCAAGCACCTAGAAGATAATACGGTGATAAACAAAAGTCAATAAAGATATGTCAAGAACAAATCATGTCAAACCAACTAATAGCTTTCTTTGTCAACGTGAGAAGCCTTGTGGATGGGGGGAAGTGGTAGATGTGATATATCTTGACTTTAGTAAGGCTTCTGATACTGTCTCGCATGACCTTCTCATAAACACACTAGGGAAATATGGATGGAGCTACTATAAGATGGGTGCATAACTGGTTGGAAACCCATTTCCAGAAAGTTATCATCAGTGGTTCATGGTCAAGCTGGAAGGGCATGCAAGTGGGGTCCAGGAGGAATCAGTCCTGGGTCTGGTTCTGTTCAGTATCTTCATAAATTATTTAGATAATGGCATAGAGAATATACTTATAAAATTGGCAGACAATACCAAGGTGGGAGGTGTTGCAAGTGCTTTGTAGGGTAGGATTAAGATTCAAAATGATCTGGACAAACTGGAGAAATGGTCTGAAGTAAATAGAAAAAAATTCAATAAGGACAAATGCAAAATATTCCATTTAGGAAGGAACACTCAACTGTATGCATACAAAATGGGAAATGACTACCTAGGAAGGAGTACTGTGGAAAGGGATCTTGGGGTATAGTGGATCACAAGCTAAATGTGAGTCAACAGTGTAACACTTTTGCAAAAAAAGGAACATTATTCTGGGATATCTCAGCAGGAATGTTCTAAGCAAGATACATTAAGTAATTTTTCCATTCTACTCTGCACTGATAAGGCCTCACCTGGAGTATTGTGTCCAGTTCTGGGAGCCACATTTCAGGAAAGATGTGGACAAATTGAAGAAAATCCAGAGGAGAGCCACAAAATAGATTAAAGGTCTAGAAAACATGACCTGTGATGGAAGATTGAAAAAAATGGTTTTGTTTAGTCTGGAGAAGAGACTGTTGAGGGAGGATATGATAACAGTTTTCAAATACATAAATGCAGACAGGTTGTAGGGATGGGGAGGGAGGTTACCAGGGGGAGGGTGAAAAACTGTTCTCCTTAATCTCTAAGGATAAGACAAGAGGCAATGGGCTTAAATTGCAGTTTGGACATAAGGAAAAATTTCCCAATTGTTAGGATAGTTAAACACTGGAACAAATTGCCTAGGCAGATTGTGAAATCTCCGTCATTGGAGGTTTTCAAGAACAGATTAAACAAAAACCTGTCAGGAATGGCCAAGTTATTTTTTAGTCCTGCCTTAAGTGCAGAGGACTGGATTAGATGACCTCTCGAGCACAAGGTATGTTACTATAGTTTCTATGTAGTCAGTATATATATTCTAGTCTGCTAAGCAATAATGATGAACTTTCCAGTTCTTCTTTGATCCTCTTGGTTTTACCAGATAGCATCCTAAATCATTCATTCTCACCCCATGTGATATCACCACAGTTGAGATTAGCAGCAGATTCTTGAACTGTAGTCTACTCAGTTTAGAGAAGAGGAGCTTTGACTTTGGAGTGTGCTTTGTTAAACATCCACGACATGCTGCAAACTCTAGCTTTTCTCTCAGTTCTTTGTGGAAGCAGTGGGATTGATGTGCTCAATGTGGAGAATTTGAGTGTAGGGCAGTTCAGTGACTACAGTTTATATACTGACTGATACGAATTGTATAAAGCAGCAATGGCCTGACTGTCCGGTTCCTTGTGAGTGTAAAATACTACCTCCAGTGAGAGCTTAGTACTCTAATGTGGCAGCATTTTATACCCACTTTGCTACAATGGAAAAGGCTATACCAGGATCAAGGCAGAGGAAAAATATGAAATCTAAATAAATACAGTTCAAATGTGCTAATTAAGTTTAATGGAAAACAAGATTTATAATAATTATAAATCAACAAGACAGCTCTCCAGGCCTATCATTGTATTTATTCCACCACCATGCTATATGTTTAAATCTTTCTGCTGGGCCTTTTGCTGTTTTACACAACAAACTTAATATGAAGACACCACATGGTCACGCAAGGGTCCAAATAAGCACAGTAAATAACTACACAGAACATGTGAGGCTTAGCTAAAAATACAGACTACTGTTCTGGCTAGGTTCTGTTGGCTTCTGCAACAGAACAGAAGACAATGAAGGTCACTAGAGGGCTCACAAGCTATTTAAAAGAATACTACCAAAGTCCTATAGCACTGCACTTTGAGACAGGCCAGGAGACACCATTCCTTGAGGAAATATCGTCTCCTAGAGAGAAGAATCCTTAGCAGGAACTTAATTCCTAGGAGAGGTAAAAGGCTATTGTGACCTTGAAAAATTTCACTTCCTATGAAGGACGCTGAGCAGGGCAAGCTATTTTCTTCTCATCTATGAATTCAACACCAACAGTATGTCTACACTACATCTGGAGTGAGTCTCCAAGCCCATATTCATAGACTTGTTAGAGTGCTCACACTAGTGTGCTAAAAATAACCATACACGTGGCAGCTTGAACTGGAGCTTGGGATCTGATACCCGGGGGTGGGGGGGAGCGATGAGAGGGGCATGATGCTTCAGAGACTGAGCAACACTGTTTACACAGCTAATTTTAGCACACTAGTGAGAACCTCACCTTGGACCTGGACTGAGAGTGTGTCTCTCCCAAATGTTGTGTTAACATATCCAAAGAGGTATGTGGGAGAGGGCCATGATAGATCTTGAAGATCTTCATCCTTCAGGGTGGGAAGCAGTCAGTCATTCCTTGGAACTTTGTGCTCTTAGTGGAGGGAATAAGCTGTGACAGGCCTTCTCCAGAAATCTCCATCCTTCTAGGAGAAGTGGGTCCATGAGATATCACTTATCCCAGGTTCTTTGCTCTTGAAAGTGGCAGGAGGCAATTGAGTCCTGGCAAGCCAGAACCCTAGAAAACTCTTCTCCTAGAAGTTCAGAAAGCAGAATGTTTGTTTCCTGTAGTGAAACAAAACATAATAATTCACCCTTAGATAGTGCCGGGGTTAATCCTTTTCTGTGTACCTGGAAAATATTAGAAAGCAAGATATTCTTTTCTGTTCTCATCAAGAAGATCAAAGACCCCTAAATATTGCCTTCCTCATGACATTGAAAAAATACATTGAAAAGTCACAGAACAATTAGACATCCCATTAATTAACTATTGCAAACATTCCACATCCACCAAGAGTTAGGATTTGATTATCATCCTGATTTTTTTCATTACATTGAGATTAATATATTTGAAACAATTATACCTCCCCCACACCAAGCTTCTTGAGATTCAAAATACTGTGCATGTCAAACATCTGCACGCACTTGTTCCTTTGCAAGACCTAAGGATGAGCAACAGTGTTATGAGTCAGTTTTCTCCCAGAAGAACTTGCATCCCTTGCAGTACTGGGGTAATAGCTATGCTAATTCAGTCCCATGAGCTTTTGATTTCACCACAAATATGAGTAGTTCAAATTATGCCAGCTGCACTGTATTAAGTTTTAGTCAATTAATTATTCTTATTGTGGGTTTCAGTTGTTGGGTGATGCTTATTCAGAATGGCACTCACCCACACAAATTTCCTTTGACAGTTTCATTTGTGTCCCTAGCTTCATACCTTTGGTCCTCTCCATTTTTGAAAGCTGTTAAACTGGCTGTCATTGTTAATCAGGAATCAGAATACAAATTGGTTTTGATAGGTTCTGATTTACAACATTGTACTTCATTTGTTTCACATGTACTGGGGGAATGCACTTACTCAGTTCCTGAAATGGACATTTAGTGAAGGCCAAATCCTCAGATGATGCAAATTAGAATATCTCATTAAAGTACACAAGACCAATGGCGCTAGGCAACTTTACGCTAGCCAAGTATTTGTCCCTTAATTGCCAGCTGATTACCAGACATGGACATCTTCCAGCTGCAGCAAGAGAATGGCGAGTGTCCCCTCTTATCCTTCAGGAAGCAGTTCACATCTTTTAAAAGTGCTTGCTGGATTAACACTCCAGTAAGGTCTGTGCCCATCTGTGCATCATTATATATTTTGGGCTGTCTAATATTCTATCCATAGGAGAGATCAAATTCCATTTTATTAGAATTTCAATTCTCCTAGTTAGAGATCTGATAGACACTTATATCACATGATCAGGGCCCTGTGAACTCCATGGCAAAATTTAAAGTAACACCACCCACATTTTCATGGCAACATTAATTTATTCTCTTACCATTAAAGACCCTTTATTCCCATCTCTGGATTGAAATGAATGGGGCATTTCCACACCTCTCTGAGTTATTGTGATGAGTTGCCTGCATACTGAAGTGCCTCAGTTGGTTCACATTTTCATGATTGTCTTTGTAATCGTAAGGGTTAGAAACATATCAAATGAGAACTGAGAAGCTGGAGCACAGTTCTGCAGCAGAGGGCAATTCTGTGGCCAAAGAATCATGGAATACATTGGACTTCTGATCTTGTTATCCTAGTAGCTCTGGTGTTTCTCTGTGGGAATGAATGGTGCCCTGGGGTGAAATCCTTGCCCCAGTGAAATCAATGGGAGCTTTGCCATTGATTTCATTGTGGCCAGAAGACAGTCCCCTTTTCATTCCCCCCCTCCCCCTTACGATGACTTTTGCCCCAAACCTTTCCCTCCAGACCATTTTGGGTGTGGCGGGAAGGGCAGCCAGAAACAAGACTGCTCTTGCCTTGCACTACATAGCATATTACAATATAAACCTATCTAGAACACTTCACAAAACCTCTGGCACGGTACAAAATAAATAAGAAACTAACATAACAACTGTGTTAATAAGAAGCCAGTTTAAGAAAAGGAATTTGGGGATTAGATAAGCAAGTACACATAAATAAAGCTAGCTGACTGTCCAAAGGTGAAAAAACTCCAGCACTAAGCGCAGACATGCTAAAATCTTAGAGTTAACATACAGGATCAACTCTGAAAGCAGCTGAGCAAAGAAGAAAGCCTGTTGTCCTGGGTTTGTTGCACTTGCTGCTTGTGAAAGATGCCTGACTGATAGCTCTAGAAATCCAAATTCATCTACAGAACAGGTGGAGCACAGGCAATGGATGGTCAAGATTCCTTTGCAATGGGAAAAGTTCTGCCCCTGGCACCGTCAAGCAAGCTGGAGTGTGTACAGATGGGCCCAGAAGGAAGATCCTCTGCGTCAGCCTTTCCAGGGTGCATATACTCCAGTGGTACTTCTGCTCCACACATCATGCCTGACCAGTTCCATGGACCAGACTGTATACCAGCCTTATCCTGCCTCTTCTTGTCCCTCTGATGATGGCTAATGCCACTGGGAGCACACACTATGCTCCCCAAGGAGATTATGGCCAGCCAAATAGACTATTTTTGGGAGCTCCTTGCCTTCTCCCACACAGGAAATCTGCACAATATGACCCACTATACTCTTAATATGGCAAAACTCTGCTGCAAAGAGACCACCTCTAAGAGTAAAAGGATAATATAGTCCATTGAAACCTTAGATTTTTTGCTGAATCACCAACTAGGATGCCAATTGGACTAACTGCAGTAGTAAAGAGGGCTTTGCATGCATGCACATGTAATAATCACCCTCTTAGCTGACAAACTGGGGATTGAACCAGGGACCTTTACAACTAAAAACATGAGATACTCCTGCTTGAGCTGAAGAACCACAACTCAGGTGTGAGGGTAATGACATATCCTATCCTATGTGTACTGGCACAGAGGCGAGCCTGGAACACACCCTCTCCAGTGGGTTATACATGTTCATGTATCTTTCAACTGAGAATCTCATTGAATTTAGGCCACCAAACAGGCTTGTGATGATGAGACACAAAGTGGGTGAGGTAATATCCTTTACTGGACTGACTTCTATTGATAAGAGACATGCTTTCAACAAGCTCTCTCACTAACCAGAAGTTGGTCCAATAAAAGATATTACCTCACCCACCGTGTCTCTCTAATCTCCTGGTACCAACACAGCTACAACAACACTGTATACAACAGTTGTGATGATGACTCAGAGAGGACTGACCTGGGCTGGATTTGAACCGAGGCAGTCTACAGTTAGAGGCATAAGTAACCTCGAGTTATAAATGGTCCTCTAGGCCTAGTTCCTGAGATACCTCATGCCCAAAGATTCTACATTCCCTCTCCTCCCACCCCCTACCCCCAGATTCAGCCACCAGATTTTAAGGACAGGGACATGTAACTTTTACTCAGGGTTTTCAGAACCCCCAACAGTGATAACTTAACTATTTCACTCCAGGTGGTGTCAGGAATAAATCAATGGGAAAACAGCAATTCTGTCTAATCAAGGATTAAATGCAAGTAAGTGGGCTCTTGTTCTCTAACACTGCAGTTTATTAGATTTAAGCATACACAGACATAAGCAATAGGTTTAGAACATCTCCGATATTTACCTATCATCTGGAACAGTTTTGAGTAATTAACAGCAGCCTCACAGTGGCCAGTTGCTCACCCCCCAGGGAAGAAGGATGTCAGGAAAAATGACTCTTAAGATGGCTTCAGAGGACTGCTCCAAGGTACACTCTCATAGTTAATCTTTTATAACTACTACAAAACACATAGGTCATAGTGACCCCTCTACTGAATCATCACTTTTCCTAACTTTCAATAAACTTCTAATATCAGAGGCATCCAGCCTCAAGATCTTCCCTCTGCCAAGGTTTTCAGTCTCAGTTGTTGACTTCCCATTTCCCTCCTCCCATTCTGATGAGCAGAAACTCCAGCTAGTTTTGACCCTACTTCTGAAAGACTGTCTTCAAATTAACTGTAACTCGCGGTGTTCTATTTCATTAATTTAGGGTGGCTGAATTCACATAATATGGTTTCAATTAGCTTGATCACATTCTGGGGTTTACACACCCCTCAAATCCAGGGCAACACAATGACATCTGTTGCCATGGTTCTATCCAGTGCCAGCGGGATGCTGAGCTACCCAAAGAACTTAGAACAACATTTTCAAACTTAGCTGCCTAAGATTAGACCGATAAACCCCTATTTAAACATCTAAATAAAAGTGACCTGAAAGTCAGAGGTGCTGAGCAACCGCCACCACCTGGCTGCTGTGGAAGCGCATTGCACCACCATTTTTATGAATCACTTGATGATTTCCTGTTCATTCCTTTTGGGGCACCTGGCACTGGTTACTGTCGGAAGACAGGATACTAGGCTAGATCAACATTTGATCTGACCCAGTGTGACTGTTTCTTTTGTGATAAATGAAGGATGGGGTAGCTCCCTTTTATGGGCACCCAGGAGCTATAAAATCCCTCTTATTAGCTGTTCTTTAATTGCTCTACTGTAAAGGGTTAAAAAGTCTCACTGCTATGCATAGGTAAATGGAAATGAGTGGACAGCTGGCCAAAAGAGACACTGGGAAGGCTAGAACTTTTTAAAATTGAAAAAAGACTCCCCTTTTGTCTGTTTGTTGTTGTTCTCGTGGGGAGAGGCAGACAGGGCAACAGCTATGCTGTAAGAACCTTGGGCCAGGCATGAAAAACCATCAGTATCATACTTAGAAACTACTTATTTAAAACCCCAGATATGTAAGTAGATCAGGAAATGTCTAGGAATATGCAATTAGGTTTATCCCTTTTATTTCGTTATGGCTTGTGGAATCCTCTGAGCTAATCCCAGGTGCTTTTGTTTTGCTTGTAACCTTTAAGCTGGACCCCAAGAAAGCTATTCTTGGTGCTTAATTCTTGTAGTTGCCCTTTTAAAATCTAGCGATAGCCTGAGTTCCCCAGATGCCAGTCGGAAATTACCTTTGATACCTATATTCTTACATGGGTGCTCAAATATAGTCAGCTAAGTTCAGAAATACTACCATAATGCCAATAACAGCTCATTTCTTCTTTCCCTTCCACTGTTAAAAACCCAAGAAAAGGTTTTGTAGATGTAAGAGTAGCTAATGGGCTTAAAAGCATTACATTAAGATGAGTGGTAGTGGCAATCTCTTCAGGAGCCCTAGAGATCGCAAAGGTCCTGAATCTGAGATTGATGAACTGAAGATAGTAGTTCAGAAATAAAAATGTAGATTTCCAATACAAATATTTTAAACGAGGAAAACAGGTGAAAAATGCGACTGGTGATGGCATCAGCTCCAGAGCCCCAGAAAACTCAACCTGTTAGGGTGACCCCTGTTTTAGCTTATAGCAAATACATCCTACAGTTCTTTGCGATAATTGCACTGAGAGAGAGATTGGGAACTTCTATAGTCCAGTGCCATCTACAATGTGATTCTCAGCCACATGTAATGAAGAAAAAGCATCATCCTTTTCATATTGCTGTTCAGCCTCAGTGCTCCAATTTCCTATCACTCGTCTCTTCCTTGCCTCCTCCATCACCACTGAACAAACTTAGCAAGGACTAAAAAGAAGAAAGCCCAGTGGATGGCCAAACTTCGATCTGTGGCAGAAGAATGTTCAGCACCACTCAGTTTGAGGGAGAGAAACCATACAGGGTGGTTTTATGCCAATGTGTGCCTACCCAATCCTGGGCTGTTCTGGGACAGCGTCCTAGCACAATTTAAAGTCATCTGGACCAGTGACTTTAATATTTCCATGAGCCATTGCAGCAGCCAAGATCAGCAGAGCATAGTGCTCTGTTCATAGTATATGCTCTGGAGACCACCTGCTCCAGCTTCAGAGAAGTTTTGCACCAGCAAAGCAACACAAAGCTGCCTCACAGCTCAGCATCTGGCTCCGTGTCTTTCAGTAGATAGTACTAATGCTAACGCAAATTATTTGTTGATCCATCCGTGGAGTTAGACAGAAAACTTGGCTCAGACAATGAACCTATTGTGGAGACAGATTATTCCTTATTGTTACATACGGTACATGTTTTGACATTATGATATTATCTATATTTATTATAGACCTGGCTCATGGTTGGCAGAATTGCCATGGTTAATAATACTGAATTCTAGAATAGTGTTAATCAAAGCACATATTTAAATCCAGATGGAATGCACTGAGTTGTCTGAAAACTGTTTGTCACCTAAGAGTGAGAATAAAAGTATTCTCTGGACATCTAGGGATATCAGCCATTTAAAATATTAGATTCAGAAAAGAGCTACTTCCACAATTATTTTGAAATTTATGGCCATAAATCCCTTAATGGAGAGGCTTTTAGATGTTCCGATAAGAAGCATTCAGAATGCATCTAACAAGATATATATTAGCGTCTTGCTTCCATGAACATCAAGGTTTACAGCCCCTTTAGGAAAATACCATCCTCCTGTTTCAGCACATCTTGATAACTCAGCAATCAATATCAGAAGTCAGTATCTGCTACATTAAAAGAACTTTTTTCTTTAAGATGCCACATTTTAGCCCAGAGACTCTTGGGCTTTTATTTAAAACAACTGCCTTTTGATGTTTGCCATCTAGGTCAAAGTCCTAGGCAACTGGTTTACCAGTTCAGGAAAAAGTCCTTTTATTGACACTAGACAGCACCATTTTGAGCAACTAGAAGCAACCCATGGCTAAATATTCTGTCCACCCTCACCTCAGTCTCTGCTACACTGTGGATAGAGGCTGGGGAAGAGAAAGTACAGGAGTAATACACCGGCACCATATCTCCCTCTCCTCCATCCAGCACAACAGGACCTCCTATGATGCTGTGGGACCTTCCTTCCTACCCTTAAGCACACTGGAGATGGCCTCTCCCACACAAGGCACCAAACCTGTTGGTTGGGAGGAGAGGTTTGTGGACATGAACAAAAATGGGACCTGGCGGGGCAGGCCTCTGTAAGTTTAGACTAGCATCCAAAGGTTGGGTTGCTTATCTCAAAACCAGGCCTTTGTGAGACCTGAATTAGGATATGCACATTTAAAATAACCTCCAATTCACCTGAATGCAGAAACAACTCTGTCGTGACTGCAAGTCGGGTGGCTTCCAGACTCCCATCCTATTTGGGGAACTGTTAAAGGAATTTTTTTTAACAAGATTGGCAGGTGAAGGGACATTATCATCACTGGAACATTACGCAAATGAGAAAAACGATGAAGACTAACTGGCAAACTCACAAACAAGTGGTTTTGTATCTCAGGCCACTGGTTTTGTATCTCAGTTGATGCCAGGTTTTGATATTTATTTGTTACTGTAGGAAGACGTTACAGACAAAGGCCTGAGATTCACCACACTGTCACACCTACTTAACGCTGTCCAGCTTAACACTGGCCAGCTTCAGGGAGTGATGAGGCAGGACCCACAACACAGTCAAGAAATATTGGCTCAGACAAGGCTGTCTGTGTGTGTGTGAAAGGAACAGGCAGCAGAAGTGGCAAATTATTTCAACAAGCATATAATTGATTTCATCCAAGAAACCTGAAATATTGGTCTATAAGTTCTAATTTCTTCCCATCTCTGTTAGGTGTATGTCAGGTTAGAACTGGGGCTGCAGGCTGTTGAGCCAATATTCATTTCACTTCCACATAGGCATTTCCATAACTGTGGAATATGTAACAAGCTCTTTAGCACAGGTGTGAGTCAGGTTACCTGATTGTAAATGGGTATTTGGATGGTACCCACAGGAAGCCATGAAAGTTGACTCCTGGGATCTTCTTTCAGCTCTATTTAAAGTCTATCTTCAGGGATACCATCAGATAGGAAGTACCGTCTTCAGTATTGCCAAGGTTAAGAATTCACAGATATTCTTTGGCTCAGAGGCTTCAGGTTGTTTAATGCTTCAAGCTCAGCACACTCCCTTTGCTTCAGGCATTAGTGATTCACCATTTAAGCAAACGTGCTTTGTCTTCCTTGGCATCAGCAAATAACCGCCTGGAGAGGACATAATTCATGGGTAGTTTCACTTCAATTCAGCAGAACAGAGTCCTGCTGTGTCAGCTCAGTGTACCTCAGTGGCACAAAGACACTCCCATTCATATGGGGGATAATTATAATTAATACTGTAGTACAATAAATACAGAGGATTGTTCAGTTCGCAAAAGACCCAGGCTTCTTAGAGACCATCCTGCCAGACTTGCTATTGCCTCGTTTCTTATGGCTGGATTTTCAAAGGGCCTAAAGGCAGTAGGTGCCCAACTCCCATGGGCTTTCAGATGGATTTGGCTGCCTAACTCAATCAGCAGACCCTTTTTGAAAATCCCAGCGTTTAAGAGGTAAGAGTGCTCAGCCTTACCTTCCCCAAAACAGTGTCACTCTGCAGTCATTGTGTGAGCGAGTGACAGAGCATAGACTCATTAATACACTGAAGGAAAAAAAAGCAGGAAAAAAACAGGAGTCTAATTAAAAATCAGGCATTTTACTATGTTTTTGAAGATGGTCCTTTAGGACGTAAGTTTATTAAAACAGAGAAATTCCAACGACAGCTTCAGCAGAAAGATTACCTTTATAAATTCACACGTGAAAGACAGAAAAACGTCTAAATTAGAGTCCTGACTACAGTCACTCGTCTCTCTAGAGCCGAATAACCTCCTTAAACTGGAGCAAACTCCCAAGCTAAATGAAAACTCCCAGCAGGACTAAGTTCCTTGGGGCTGGAACATGTTTGCTGAGCATTCAGATTGGAGTGAACTCCTCAGAGATGGAGAAGGATTTATAATTCCTTGACTTGACCCCCTAAAACATTCAAAATGAGACTCTGCCTGGTAAAATAGTCACTATTCATAGTAGGGGAAGAAGGGAGGAGGGGATCATGCAACACATCAACATCCAGTTGCAGGGAGCCCCCTGGAGAGCTGTAAGAGAACTGGGAGTGGCAGAGGACAATCATTAGATAGGAATGATTCTTCTGGCAGCAAGGATTCTACATCAGTGTCATTAAGTCATTGCCTTTAAGGCCTGAAAGGGCCACCAGATCATCTCGTCTGACCCCCTGTATATCACAGACCACCAACACCACTTCCAGCCCCTGCTCACTAAACCCAGCAATGGAAATGAGACCAAAGTATTGCAGTCACTTGGGACTGAACCGTGGTGGGCCACAGGCAAAGAATAGAAGGGACTGAGGTCCTTGCAATGGCAGACAACTGGCTGAGATATACCAGGATAATCCCGGTGAGTGACCTGCACCCACAGACTGCAGAGGAAGGCAAACAAAAAACAAGAGCAACCAACCCAAGATCTCTGCCGATCGGCGCTGGAGGGAAATTCCTTCCCAACCCCATCTATGGGGATCAGTTAGACCCTGAGCATATGAGCAAGAACCAGCCAGCCAAACAAATGAGAGAGAAAAAGCTCAGTGCCACCTGAGAGCACTGGCCCTCCCAATCCAGTGTGCTATCTCCAGTTGTGGCCATCCCGAGCACTTCAGAAGAAGGAGGAGATTTTTTTTAAAAAAACCCAACATAATACATTGAGGAAGAAAAAAATCTTCCTTCCTGACCCCTGCAGGTGACTGGCTGAGTACTGAGGCATGAACTTTCAGGAACATAAACTAGAAGGGATCCCTAGAGCTGCTGCCCCTATACAATCACAAGCAACCCCATCATCCCAGTATCCTTTTTGCCATTTAGTAATATGGGATGTCAGGATCATTGCAATCCCCTGATACTCAGAGTCTAGATGTCCCTTTCCCATCTTTATTTGCAGTTATTCTGGCAACTGTAAACATAGAAGCTTGACTTTTTATTTGCTGTACATCTGAAAGCAAGTCACAGGCAGCAGAAGGCAAATATTTAGGTGCACAATGAACCATTCAGATCCCTCCATCTCATTTGCACTAGGCAATTACATTTCACTTTGGAAAATAATCCTGGTTCTTTGCACACTTGATTTTGCACCTCGTTGCCCCCAACTCTCCCCTTAACGCACAATCTGAAAACATACCCTTGATGCTCATTTAATTGAAAGCTTAATCTTCACCCCTCCGTTCCCAGAAATTCCCTTCAGTGTTTGACAGGCAGCTGCAGACATGCTCCAGCACAGTCACAAAGGGTAAGACAGTAATTATGCAGAGTCCCTTGCACAGCTGAGAGAATCACAAAGGACATCGATCAATACTGTACACACTCATATGCTCAAATTCTACCCTTCTCTATGGCAGAGCAACCCAACTGAGATTGCAGGGGTGCCCAGGTGTAAGTGGGAACCAATTTTACTTCCTGAAAACATGAAACCTCTGTTGTGATACCTCTTTTTATTTGGCACTTTTTTGCATATGGATCTATGTATGTGAGGCACTTTAATAGAAGTAGATCTTTACATGCAGATAAACTCTACACTGACTGGACACGCAGCTGCAATGGTTTCATTATTTAAACCCATCTGTGAATTCTAGACTTTAGCAACTTCATATGAGAAGCCAGCAGATAATTTTCACAGTGCAATATCTGGGGACCCACTAAAGCTTAGCACGGGCTGGTGCACGTTAATGATCCCAGCATCTCCCCTCACCCTGTAGTAACCAGATTTTTAGTTTGGGTGTCATTTAAGGTTGCCAGGCGAGGTCCCTGAAAACCAGGCACCTGGCAACGCTAAATAGCACCTGGACATAGAAGCCAAAAACTAGACTGTCTGGGTAAAAACTGGACAGGTGGCAACCCTAATGTCTACACAGCAATGTAAGCCTTGGGTATGTGGGACTTGCGTCAGCTGTGTCAATGTACCCTGGACTACAGAGTCTACACTTCATTATAACCCTAGGTTGAGAATTTTCTGACCCATGCTCAAACCTAATTGCTCTGGAATCCACACTGCAGTGCGTAGATCCAAGTAAAAGTAAACATATTCCAAAGTATCTATCTCCTCCACCCTCCAGCGTCAACACTCTAGCCCTCGGAACAGGATGCACTGTGGGAAAACTGTACTGCCCATCCTGTTGCCTAACTGTGGTGTTGCTGTTGATGGGACTCGTTTGCCCATAAGGAGCACAAGTACATAAACTGCACAATTAGCTCCTCTGGTGGCTGTCTGGGTAGAATGATGGCAGTTTGAAAAGGCTTTATACTGATCTACCATCTAATCTGAGAATTGGGCTCTCCACTGCTTCGCTGAGTCCCACTGGAAGCAAAATGCCCATGTGCACCTATTCTGAGGATAATTAGCACATCAGTCTCCAAGGCTGTTAAACTATCACAGTGACACTTTGCAATTCTTAATTTTTAAAACAGGATATTCAGTGATGTTGTGTTTGTTTGGCTGATTAGTTTTGTCTGTTTTGAAGTTTGACATAAAATGAAGGTATCAGTGAACACACACACCCCAGCCCAGCTGCTGCCGGCTGCAGAGCAGTGAAGTGCATCCCCAGGGCTCGGGATGCAGTGTTCTCCAGCCACCCCAGGGATCCCTTAGCCCTGCCCCCACCACACGTGAGGGGGTAGGGATAAGGGATTCCTGGGAAGCTGTGGGGAAGTTTTGGGGCTGGCTCCCACCTGCTCCCTGAACAGTGCAAATAGCTTGGATGCCTCTGCAAGGGCAGCTCCAGGGAGGGCGGGAGCAAGGGACGGAGAGGGCAGAGGCACCCACAGAGAGGAGGAGTGGCAGGGCTCCCAGCTCAACACAGTCAGGAGAGGGATGACTCCCAACACCTCAGCCGTTCCCTTTCCCTTCAGAGCAGCTGCCTGGTCCCTGCTCCACTCTCTGGCCTCTGCTCCCAGCCTCCCACCATCAGCAAGGGCAAGCTGGAGCCAAAGCCACAGGAGGCTGTGGGGAATTTTTGGGACTGGCTCCCACTCGCTGCCTTAACAGCGTACGCAGACCTGGTGCCCTGGCACACACAGCCCAAGGAACGGCGGGAGGGGGAGGGGAGTAGCGCTTGGGAACAAGGGCCAAAAAGCAGAACCCCGCAGGGAGAGTGAGCAGCAGAGCTCCCAACCCAGCACAGCTTGGGGAGGGATGACTTCCAACATCATGGCAACTGGAAGCCACCTCCCGACTGTCAGCTTTGCTCCCTGTTCCAGGCAAGCTCTGCAGAGCAACAAGAAGGAGCTGCTGCCACCACCATGGAGGAGCAGGAGGGGGAACATGCTCAGCCAGATAGTGGCGTTTCCTGCTGCTGGACCGGCTGCCTGCACCGCTGCTCCTCTGCCGCTGGGAACTGTGGGATACATCTAAAGGAATTCCTAGACCTGAGTCAAGCCAGGGACATGTGCACACAGGACACCAATAGGGCTCGGATGCCAGGTCCTGATTAACATAGGCTCAGACACTTCAGCCCTGTAGGTCCTGGGACCCTGGGTCTGACCACTAGGTTAATACATTTGCAGTATGGACACAAGGGAAGGCTTAGACTCAGGCTTAGATTCTGTGTAGACATTCCCGCAATAACAACGCGTGTTTCTTGGGTACCATCTGATCTCACAACTTCCCGCTCCAACTCTAAGTCCACTCCCCAGCTCCTCAGATGACCTAGTTGCTCTGGATCTCCTGCGAGTGCTGTGAGATGCAACAGGAGAAAGAGCAGCTCAACAATTAGCAGAGTGTTATAGCTGGCTCACACAGCAGATCTCAGAAGCCAGGAGAAAAATCATGCAGATTTTGCCATGCCCTTGTGTGTTCTACATGCAAACCACAGCTCAGACAACACACTGGAGGCCTCATAGCACATCCTTTCCCTCCTTTCATTTAATTTTAATTCCAGTATTGTGATAAAAAGCCCCACTCCTCACAGTTCCCCTGGGAGAGACAAAATGAACCAGGCAATATCTTTTACTGGCCCAGCCTCTGTTGGCAGAAGATACAAGCTTTCGAGTTTACACAGAGCTCTTCTCCAGGTTCTACACGGCTACAACACCACTGCAAACAATTCCCCAGAGGTCATTTCTGGGCAATGCCTGGCCCTAATGAAACTTGTAATAGACAATTACATAGCTCCACAGGAAGGACTGTCAGATTGATTATAGCAAACAAAATTAGTCTGAGCTGCTTGAGTCTATTTTCAACGTACCACAACTTTAGGGAATGGAAAGAAGATTCAGCACTGTACTCTCAGCTGGATTGTTAAGTGACAGATAGTTTTGGGGCTGATTCAGTACAAAAATATGCCCGCCTTTCTTTAGCAAGGAAGTGTGTGGCAGTATCTGCCATTCCCTAGTCCAAAGTAGACCCTTCAGAATACATGCACTCAAAATGGCGTCTGCTAAATGCAATGTCAGGAAAACACTATGATGACTTTGCACTGCTACAGATTCAGATCTTCTTTACTAGCTGCTGTTGAGAGAATGGGAAGGCTAGGAGAGAACCAAGACTTTGTGGAGGGCTATCGTAGATAAATATATAGTATGAGACTGTCTTTTCATGAAGTTGTATCTTGGAGGATGTTATATGTGCTCACTAATCAGAACTAGTCAGAAAACAGAGGGTTTGTCCAATGGAATTTTTTTTGATATTTTGGTGAAAATCTAGAATTAAAAATATTTCAGCCAAAAATTGACATGCTTTTTTCATTCTAAAGTGCTGCCACAGTGCCTCATGGGAATTGTAGTTCAGCTGCCTCATGCTCCCATTCTTCTCTGTAAGCTGAATTCCCTGGTTGGGCCACATCTTTCAGGAAGCACCACAGTCTCCCCTAGTTTTTGAACTGGGGAAAGCAGACAAGCACAGAAAAGCCCACGGTTCCAACTGAGATATCCCTTAGGGGAATATCTATTAACAAGGATTCTGTGTATCCTACTAAGGAGGAGAGGATGGAAGTTGATTAAGTACAGGTAGGAAAAGAAACAGTCAAATGAAGAAGAGTCCCATTCAATTACATTACATCATGGCAGACAGCTAAAAAGTGACAAATTTGATAAGTGCTTGTATACAAATGCTAGAGGTCTAACTACTAAAATAGATGAAGTTGACTGCATGGTCATTAGTTGAGGCTATTGATCTAATAGGCATAACAGAATCTTGGTGAAAAGATGATAATCAGTGAGACTTGGTAATGCCAGGGTACAAAATATACTGGAATGACAGAGTAGGTCATGCTGCTGGGGGATTGGCACTATACATGAAAGAAAGAATAGAGTCAAACTAAACCTCTTAATGAACCAAACTGTACCATAGAAACTCCATGGGTAGAAATTCCATGCTCGAATAAAAACAATATAGGACTATACTACCAGCTACCTGACCAGGATGGTAATTATGAAATGCTCCAAAAGACTAGAGAGGCTATAAAGATAGAAAACTCAACAATAATGGGAGGTTTCAACTATCCCCATATTGACTGGGTACATGTCACCTCAGGACAGGATGCAGAGATAAAGTTTCTTGACACCACAAATGACTGTTTCTTGGAGCAGCTAATCCTGGAACCCACAAGGGGAGGGGCAATTCTCAATTTAGTCTAGGTGGAGCACAGGATCTGGTCCAAGAGGTGAACATAGCTGGTAATAGCAATCATAATATAATAAAAATTAACATCTGTGGAGAAGGGGGACACCAAAGAAGCCCATCACGGTAGCATTTAACTTCAGAAAGGGGAATGACACAAAAATGAGGAAGCTGGTTACATGGAAATTAAAAGGTACAGACACAAAAATGAAATGTCTTCAAGGTGCATGAAAACTTTTTTAAAAAAACACCATAATAAAGGCACAAGTTAAATTAGTGCCCCAAATATAAAAATATAGTAAGACGACCAAAAAACACCACCATGGCTAAACAAGAAAGTAAAAGAAGTGGTTAGAGGCACCTTCTCATGTTCTCTGTATACATCTTCCTACTGTATGTTCCATTCTATGCATCGTGTGAAGTGGGCTGTAGCCCACAAAAGCTTATGCTCAAATAAATTTGTTAGTCTGTAAGGTGCGACAAGTACTCCTCAGGTTTTTTAGAGGCAAAAAGGCATCATTTAAAAATTAGAAGTTAAATCCTACTGAGGAAAATAGAAAGGAACAAACTCTGGCAAGTCCAGTGTAAAAGTATAATTAGACAAACCAAAAAAGAATTTGAAGTGCAACTAGCCAAAGGCTCAAAAATAAACAGCAAAAGTACACCAAAAGCTGGAAGCCTGCCAAACAATCAATGGAGCCACTGGATGATTGAGATTTTAAAGAAGCATTCAAAGAAGATAAGGCCAATGCAGAGAAGCTAATTGAATTCTTTACATCAGTCTTCATTACAGAGGATGTGAGGGAGATTCCCACACCTGAGCCATTCTTTTTAGGTGACAAATCCAAGGACCTGTCCCCAATTGAAGTGTCATGAGAGGAGATATTTAATCAGTAATGAGCCACCAGGACCAGATGGTATTCACCCATGAGTTCTGAAGGAACTCAGATATGAAATTGCAGAACTATTAACTGGGGTATATAACCTATCATTTAAATCAGCGTCTGTACCAGATGACTGGAGGATAGCTAATGTGACTAAAAGAGGCTCCAGAGGAAATCCTGGCAACTACAGACCAGTAAGCCTAAATTCGGTATCAGACAGATTGGTTGAAACTATAGTAAAGAAGAGAATTGGCAGACGCATAGATAAACTTGATTTGTTGGGGAAGAGTCAACACAGCTTTTCTAAAGGGAAATCATGCCTCACCCTTCTTTGAGAGGGTCAGCAAAGACATGGACAAGGGTGATTCAGTGGATACAGTGTAATTGGAATTTCAGAAAGTGTTTGACAAGGTCCCTCGCCAAAGGCTGTTAAACAAAGTAAGCTGTCATGGGATAAGAGGGAGGTCCTCTAGTCTAATAGATCAAAATCTAGTTAAAAAACAGGAAACAAATGGTAGGAATAAATGGTCAGTTTAAAGAATGGAGAGAGGTAAATAGTGATGTCCCCCAGGGTTCTTTTGTGGGACCAGTGCTGTTCAACATATTCATAAACTACCTGGAAAAAGGGGTAATCAGTGAGATGGCAAAATTTGCAAAAGATACAAAATTTCTCAAGATAATTAAGTCCAAAGCAGATGGTAAAGATTTACAAAGGGATCTCACTATACTGACTGACTGGGCAACAAAATGGCAGATGAAATTCAATGTAGATAAATGCAAAGTAATGCACATGGGAAAATACAAGCCCAATTCTACATACAAAATGATGGGTTCTAAATTAGCTGTTACCACTCAAGAAAGAGATCTTGGAGTCATTGTGGACAGTTCTCTGAAAACAACCATGCAATGTACAGCATCAGTCAAAAAAAGCTAACAATGTTGGGAATCATTAGGAAAGGGATAGATAATAAGACAAAAAATATATCACTATATAAATCCATGGCATGCCCACACCTTCAGTACTGCATGCAGTTCTGGTCACCCCATCTCAAAAAAGACATTTAAAATTGGATAAAGTACAGAGAAATGTAACAAAAATGAACAGCTTCCATATGAGGAGAGATTAATAAGACTGGGACTTTTCATCTTAGAAAAGAGACAACTAAGAGGGGATGTAATAGCGGTCTATAAAATCATGAATGGTGTGGAGAAAGTGAATAAGGAAGTAGTATTTACCTCTTCACATAACACCAGGTTACCCGAAGAAATTAATCTGGAGCAGGTTCCAAATGCACAAAGGGAAGTACTTCTTCCTGCAAGAGTCAATCTATGGAACTCGTTACCAGAGGATGTTGTGAAGATCAACAGTGTAACTGGGTTAAAAAAAAAGAATTAGATAAGTTCTGGAGGTGAGGTCCATCAATGGCTATTAGCCAAGATATTCAAGAATACAACCCCATGCTCTGGATGTCCCTCAAGCTCTAACTGCTCGAAGCTGGGAGTTGACTCGTTTGATGATTGCCTGTTTTGTTCATTCCCTCTCAAGCATCTGTCATTGGCCACTGTCAGAAGACAGGGTACTGGGCTAGATGGACAGTTGGTCTGGTCCAGGATGGCCATTCTTATGTTCTCTCGGGGAAATGGGACAGTTCAGTATGGGAGCTGTAGAGATGTGGTGTATCACTGGAACCGACTGCCTTAATTTTGCGTTTGTATGTAAATAGGAGCAGAATCCTGTGGCAGTTTTCTGTTCCATTGGCATCGTCTTCTAGTTTCACCATAAAAATTAAATTAGCATTTATGGTTCACAAGCAAAACCTACAACAGAGGAAAGTTCACAGGTAAGAATTACTGGCAAGTGTGTCAAAGGCAACCTACACTACATAACCACTTAACTTTTAAGTTCTGTATCCTCCCATGAGATACATAGGGTAGATGTGAAGAACAAGAAGCAGTTACAGTATCTCTTCTGCAACTCTTATCATATGTAGCATTTGTAGACATTTCTATCCTTCCTCTGATAGTGATTTCAACAGCTTGGGCACTGTATTCACTTTGCCTCCAATGGCTCTCCGTAATAGCATAGGTCTGGCATCACAGACGCACAATTTGCTAATTTGAAATGTATTAGAACCAAGACCTTGTTTTTTACTAAGAGGCTTAGAGCCTTCTTTAAATGGCTTAACTACTGCTCAGAAGCCTTCACAGCTTTGGAGACATTAGGCAATTGTATGGAGACAAGTCAATATAGATCATAGCATGCAGACTCGGAAAATATACAGGTTTTTCAAGTAAAGATCAGCAGGATTGTGGGTGTTTCCTGTTCTCCAAATCCCTGTGAGTACCAAGTGGCCACTGGTGGAAATCTGAGTGAAGGGGAAAGGGAGGACTTCTAAACAGTGCTGAGCCTTTTATAAACTGTCATTTGGTGTTGGCCAAGTAAAGAAGAACGTGGGCATGAGGGAGGGGAGGAGATATTTGTTCCATCAGTGTTAAGGACTATAGTATTAAATATAATATGAAAAAGAAGAGCTACGGCTCTGGTAGTTACCAGTTTAGTATGATACTGGAATTAAAACTTGCTCACATATGTCTGTAATGCTCAGAGGTCAAAATGCTGCTGGCACCCCCACAGATGGAAGATTGTCAAAGCGTGGAAAAAGACAGAGGAGAGCTTGCATGGACATGTGTGCTTCACACAGGCTGCTCCCCAGTGGCTCGTTACTACTCGTCCTCCCCAAAGCTTAGCACGGGCCTTCTGTCTGTTCCCTCACCAGTCCCCCATCACATAGTCATGGCCTTTCTCTCCCCCACTGAGGAGCAGTTCCCTCATTGTCTTCTCTGCTCTGCGAGTCCTTTGAGTCAGCTCTTACCTGTTTTCAGCCCTAATTGCTGTCCATGCCTATTCTCCCACTAGACGGTGGGTGTGTGGGGAGCCTTGCACTTCCATGACAGGCTTTCCTTGCCTGACCAGAAAGGCACAGGTGCTAGTAGGGAAATATTTATACAAGAGTTTACAAATATCCAAAACATAAACAATAAAAGCTAAAGGGAAAAATCAGAGATCTTGCAGTTTTGTGTGGGATTCTCCACACTTTTTGCTGCGACATACAATAGTCTACACATTTCAGGTTTCATTGCAATTGTTAATGACTTTTGTTTGTTTCTGTAGCCAAGGCACAGCCGTCCAAATGGAGACAGGACACTGGTCTGCTACCAAAGCTTTGCAGAATACTGGCTCCAGCCAAACAACATTCGCAAAGGAGATCAGCACCCTATTTACCTGACTATAACATGCAGTTTACATCATTAAGCAAAGGAACCTTTTTCTCTCTTTTTCCTAAGAGCTAAACAGGAAATGAAATCAATACTACCTTAATGCAACATTTATGGTTCATTAAAAAAATATCCTATCATCATATTAACCTGGTCACATTGCCCACCCTAAGTAATACACAGTTAAGGCACCCAGGCAACTTGAAGTATGCTCTGTAGCAATGCCATGCAGGGGAAAAAAATGGAAAAAATTAATTTATCTTTAAAAATCAGGAAGTTTTGATCTAATCTGGGACCATTACAGTGTCTGAATTATAATCACAATCTTATTCTATGGTGTTGCTAAAGGGCAGAGTTAAGGTTATTTGGCTGTCTTCACTGTACATTTCTTACCTCTGCATGTTTGTATTTTTTCTTTGTTAAATGCAACCTTAACTCTGAATCTCCTGGATTTTTGAAATAATTACAACATCCTTGTAATGGTTTCTACCCTTAAATTACTGATATAAACTCTTAGCATTAACTACATCTTGATGGATTTTGTCTGGGAATATTAGTGTATAGTTTATAAATATCAGTAGTTTACAAATATGCCTACTGGTATGAGTAAGGTTGAATTCCCATATAAATAATTTTTTACTCTAAATTAATTAGAAGAATTTAAAATAGTTTCATTTAAACCATCCAGTCACTGAAAATTGATCCTGATTATACCTCTGGATTCTGTTTGCATTCAAAGTACAACCGGTATTCTGGATTGGTTATTTTATCATGAACACAAATGGTCATCCGTTAAGATTAATGGTTTTTAACAGACTGATGTTCAGTATTCCAACACCCTGCATTCTAGTTACATTACATGCTTGTTTGGCAAATATTTGTGACACTGGAGATTGAATGCAGCCGCTCACACAAATAAGCGTCAAACAACAACATGTTTCTGGTTAGCTAAGCTAGGTGCCAGACAACAGCTGCCAATATGAAAGTTTTCCAGCAAAGGTTCCAATCGGATTGTTTTTCAGCAGCAGTTGATGGGAAGCCTATCTTTTTCACGACGGTGGAGCTTGCCCTTGCTTTTAGAGCATGGCACTGGAAGTCAGGATTTCTGAATTCTATTCCTGGCCCTGCCACTGGCTTATTCTGTCATCTAGGGCAAATTAATTAAACTCTGCATGTCTCAGTTTCCCCATCTATAAACTGAGGTTAATAACACTTAATTACTGTGCCTCGCAGGATCAGTAATTAAGGAGATAAAGTCAGATCAATTTAGGGCCAAAAAGAAAGGTTTTATAACAGCTTGTTTTTACAAAGTCTGTCAACAGAAATTTTGTTCGTAAATAGGTCAGCGTGGTTTCTTTTTAAAAGGAAGGGGTACTGGTCCCCTGTTATGTTTGCAATCTAAATACTAAAGCACCTGCCAGTGCCTAAGAACAGATGAGGGAAGCTGGTTAAAAATGATGATTTTTGTGTTTTCTGTACAGTATTATTTTTGCATTCTCATGGAGTTGTGTGTTCTGTGGGCTATTTATTTTGTTTCTGTAATTTATGGCAAATCCAATAAAGCCTTAGACATGTGCACCTCTTTATTTATTAATTTTCAACTCTAAATAAACAAATTACAAACAAAAGTGAAATTTGCTAGCCTGCATTTGTTGTCCAAGCTGAGAGAAATACACAACAGGAACAAAGCAACATGCCTGAGGAAAAGTCAATTCAACTTTTTAGAATTCTTTCCATATGATCTAAGATACTGTCAATAGCAAAGGAAAAGATTGTTACTTGACGGTACACAGACGTTAGCTTGCCAGTGTGTCTATTAAATGAAAAGCACTTTGATATCCTTGAGTGAAAGACAAATCATTGTTATATTTCTCTAGTGAAATCTCAAAGTAAATGTTGCAAGCTTCCTCTCTTTCATCCAATTTATATTCCATGAAGATGCATCAAATGTGGTATACTGTGCATCAGATAATTAGAGGACATTGAATTAACTTTTGAGAAAAATTGTATTCATCACTACAATCTCCACTAGGACATAAATTTGCCAAAATAGGTTACCCAGGTAAAATATATAACCTGTGTGATTCCAAAGCAATTCTCTGTGCATGGAACTTAAAAATGAAAGTACGCTGGACTGACTGAAAACACAGAGAATTAAAACTGTTTTAGTGATTAAGTATCATTGCTAAATTTTTACTACTCGGTATATGCTCTGGAGCTTAAAGAGCACACAGGAACTCGTCTTCTTGGACTCCTGGTCTGGGAGAAAGGACTGGTTGCACTGCCAGCATGATTTAGAGTGCAGACTCAGAAGCGTCATGGTATGGAACAGAGAAGCTGGATTCCCATATATGCATCTGGTGTGAAATATTGTATTTGACTCTGGGCACCACAACAGCAGAACCTGGGGGAACTTGGCAGGAGAAAAGCAACAGAAATGGTCAGGGATCTCCTGGGATTGCCTAGGCAATGTGTGCACCGAGACAGCTGCTTATGACACCGATCTCTAGCATTTCACTGTTGTCTTGTCCTCCTACTTGTTTGTTCTTGTCACCTGTTGTCGCTCATCAGATGGTAGCACAAAGGGGCCCCAATCTAGTTTACAGCCAATACTAATAAGTAACAGTGAGGGCACCCAGCCCTCTCCTCTTACTGCTACACTTGGTCTTCAGTTCCAAGCTAAGGGCTGGTAAATTGATCTAAGCTATGCTACATCAGTTACGTGAATAACAGAAGTGAAATCGATGTAGCTAGAGCCAATTACCATCATGTCTACACCGTGCTGTGTCGATGGAAGACGCTTTCCTGCCGACTTACCTTACTCTTCCGAAGGAGGTGGAGTACAGAAATCGACGGGAGAGTGCTCTGCCATCGATTTAGCACCTCTTCACAAGGTCCACTAAATCGCTGTTGCCGCCACTGCTTCAACTGCAGCAGCGCTGATTTAGGTCCATAGTGACGATGTGCCCAGAGATAGCCCTGTCACAGGAAGGGGAGGGTGCTTTACAAATTCCCTTCTACAGAGATGTTATCTCCTGTCTAGAGAATTTGATGATGAGCACCGATAATGGAGATCTCTTTAGGTGCTCAGAAACTACAATGATGAGCACAATATGAGAACCTTTGCAGGCTAGAAGGCCGTACGTATTATTATTCATATAACAACAACATAAGCACGTATTTCCCACTGGAGCCAACCTTCCATGCCAATTCCCCCTCCCTCCCACCACTAACACTACAGAGGGAAGATTTACCAACCTGCCCTCCTCTTCCATGTTAGCAAAGCCACATGGCTGACAGCGTTCGCCTCAATAGATGCCCACAGAATGGATAATGATTCTTACCTGGGAGCACCAGCAAAGCTAATAGGAGAATGGGGGCTGACCTTCCCACCCTATGCCAGAGGCTTTTAGGTGTATATGTGGCGCCTTGTCACATGGGGCTGGAGGGTGAGTCTGCCCTGTACTCACCCAGCAGCAGCGGCTCATCATACAGAGCTCGGCCTGGCTGCCCACTCTGGGCGTTGCGACGTGGAGGACAGGGTCGCAGCACACTCAGACAAATTTGGCTCAGCCACCCCTCATTCATACCAGACGGGCCAAAGCTGCAACCCCCTGTGCCAGATCGCAATGCCCAGAGCATGGAGCTGGGACCAGCCCCCTGAGGCAGAAGCCATCAGTGCTGGGTGAGCACAGAGCAGGCTCACACCTCAGTCCTCCACCCAACCCTGCGGCCTCCCCTCCCCACCAGGCCGTGTCAGGGAAGAGGGGGCTGCTGCAAATGGGTGGTGCCCCCTCGGAGGGGCAAGGAGGCAGCGGCAGTGATGGAAGAGGAGTGCACCCATTGAATGGGGAGGCACCACCAAGGACCCAGTGCTCCTCTCACAATTGCAAATCTTGGCTCCGCCAGGGTCTGGAAGTGGCATTTCTCTGAAGGGAAAACGCAGTGTCTGTCTAGACAGGCTCCTGCTTATATCACACTTGAAGAGGAAGGAGCAACTGACAAAACAATCACGTTTGAGCCCCAGTGCAGGTTGTCTCTAGGTTCCTGGTTGTAATAGCCATGAATGCATTTCTACTTATGAGTCTGGGGATGAGGTACAACTGGGCTGATGTGAAATCAACGAGAGAACTGAAGGAGTTGCACTCAAGCTTAGCTAAAAGCCAGAAGTGCAAGCTAAAAGTTTAAAACAAATGGGATCAATATCAAAAGTATACACAGTTAGCTTGATAACATAACTAAGAGCAGAGTGTTTGAAAATGACTATCCATTTATATAGCATTATGGGGTGGGAGGATGGTTCCGTGGTGAAGGGTCTGCACTGGAACTGGGAGAGCTGGATTTAATTATTGGCTTGGACAAAGTCCCTTTTGGGACATTGGGTAAGTTGTGTGATCTCTCTGTGCCTCAGTTTCCCCTCCATAAACAGGGCCATTGTCTATTAGCTTGTAAGCTCTTTGGGGAAGGGACTATGTCTCATGATGTACATTTACATCTCATACTATAGTAGGCCCCCCCAATCTTATTGGGGTCTCTGAGCTCTATGATTATGGAAATCATCATTATTGAAATCCCATTTTCTGGTCAAAAATATTCTGTGAGTGGACAAAGTCTGTGTTTAACAAAGGGATTTGTGAAGTATTCCCTTCCAATCATTCTGGCTAGAGTCACCAGCTGGTGCTGTTAGACATTGTCTTACAAGTGCTTTTATTCTTAGCATGGTAGCAAGCTTTTAGTCTTGGAAGAAATACTGCATTGTTAGCTGTATAGTGCAGTGGTCTTTGAGAGACACTATAGAAAAAATCAGCTTTTACTCTTTGCTTTATTGTGTGTGTGTGGAGGCAATTCCTGGGACACAGTAGATTCCTGGGAATCAAATGCTGCTATGTGGGCTATGATTTCTGAAAGAAGAGATTGCCTGGATTTGCAGCTCTCTCTGGTTCAGGACTGGTGTTTATATAAACAAAACACACTTAAAATATACCCAGAGACTCAATATCCCTTATTTCTTCTCCACTGGGAAGACACCATTCAGCAGAGGGCCAAAACTAGGGACAGAAGCAAGACACACCCATATCAGAGGAAGTGGTAACAAAACAGTAGGCTGGAGTGACTTTTCAAGCACAGAAGCCGGAAACTCTTCCAAAGTATGTTTCCAGAGAAGCCCATATACCTATGTGAGATGGACAACACACCAGCTTTGTAGCTGTGTCTTAAGGCAATTTGTTTCTCTTAGGCCAAGAGCCGGTGCTCCTTCTTGTGGCCATAAGCCCAACAGGACAGACAGAGGCACCCCAGAACATAGCACCCCTCATCTAGGCACGTTCTTTGGTGCTGTACAATCAGTTCAGCGCTACAGAACTCCAGTCTGAGTGCTTACAAAATGGAACTCCACGGTCACTCTCACCTTTGTAGTGTGTGGAGGTATCTCCGCCTCAATGGCAAAACAAATGACGGAAAGCACTAGGGCACTTCTGAACCAAAGAAGGCGCTTTGCAAGTAGGTCAACGAAATGCTGTGTCCCAGCAGCTGTTGTATTTTGAGTATCTAGTCACATGGGAACAAGTGCACCTTGGCTGCTGGGGGGACCTTGGAACCAGTGAGGAAAGCAGTGCCACCTTCCAGCTGTGAACCTCCAGCTGTGAACCTCTCTCTATTGCTGGCGTTTTGCATGTGACTGCTTGAGCGTTCCATACCGAGACGGTACAGCAGAGATGAGAACAGCTGCACACCATATGTTGGGCTGCTTTCAGCTCTGCCGTAAGCGGAGGGAAGGAGTGAGCAAGAGCAGATGGGAAGAAATGAACAGCAGGGCTGCCAGGTGGCTTTTCTCCACCCCGAGTGTTCCGCTCTATGGATGAACAGTGACTGAAACTGCATAAGGGGAAACCTGAAGACCACTGGGCTTCATTGGCAGTAAAGTGTCCTACACACATAATACCATGAACAACTAATGCTGTAATTAGTAACTGCAAATGCTCCAGAACTCTAGGCAACATCAGCATGAGCCATGTTTAAAAAATAACAGTAGCCAACCTCTATCTCTCATTCCACGCACCAACCAACCAAGTTATATCCCCCCAGCAAAGCTACAAACCATAAAAGGAGAGAGAACATTAATGCAGGTAAGCCAATTGCTTTACTACTGACTGATAAAAACTCAAAGGCCTGGGCTGGGCTAATACAGTTCAATGGAGAATATGTATGAAATGGCAGTAGTTCTGCCACCTATTTTACATGAAGAGAATAGCAGGGAATTGATTGAGGAGGAGGTTCCTTCTGTTTTAGTCGATACCACAGTGCACAGCAAAACCATTTGGTATTAGTGCAAGGCTCATGGAAATTAAACAACTGTTTAAGCTCACCCATTGTATGCAAAATGGCTGCTAAATGTACCTTGAGCACAGGAAGAAACAAATCTCAGTTCTTTTCTTGGAGCAGCTAGTCCACGAAGCACAGAACTGATGTTAATAAAAGTGGAAAATTGTTAACCAACGCTCACAATGAAAGCCTGCACTATCGCAAGGCATGAAACTCTCTCATCGGTGCCATCTGACATGCCAGTAATACCCCAAGTACACTCTAGAAGCACCCAATATGAGTGCTCAACAGGGTATTACCACTCAGGCGGCCAGGTAAAGAGACTTTGGCTCTGGACAGAGAACAGAACGTTGCCTTCTTCCCTGAAATGAAAGTTCCAGAATGACAAACAGGAGAACCAAAGGCTCCAATAAGCATATAAAGATCACAGCACCAGAACTGTTGAGCTTAGACAAAAACTATGAACTAAGGCCTAGCTTCACAAAGAGATTTAGGTGCCAAACTGCCTCTTTAGGTGGCAAAGACCAAAGTTTAGATCTTCAGAATTCCAGCTTAGGTGCTGCATGACCATGTAGCTGCCCACGTTTCCACTGAGAAAATCTATGGCACCTACATTTCTGACAGTCAGCATGTGCCCAGCCAGCTAAGTCCCAATGCCCAGTCACTTAGCTCATAGCTAAGCCACAGCCGGATTGTAGAATACCTGATAGTCCAGTGATCAGGGCATTCAGCGTGGAAGTGGGAAACCTAGCTGCAAATCCGTGCTCCACTTCAGGCAGCTGGGGGAATTGAATGCCAGGTCTCCCACATCCTGGGGGAGTGTTCTAACCACTGGGCTCGTATGTTATAAGGAGGACGGTTTTTTATTGTATTTTATTTATTTATATTTTTTTTTGCAAGAAGGGACTCAAATACTTAACTCTAGGAAAACGTTCACAGCTAAAAATCATGAGTAGAGGGAGGCATCTAATTCCCTTTCAGGGATGGGGTTTCAGCCACACCCTTCTCCTTGGTATTTCCTGTTAGCTAGTTTAAGTGGCTCCCCACTGAAAATGCTGGCTAGTGAAAATCCCTTTCTTAGGTGCCTACATCTCCCCAGACATTGTATAGGGAGCGCAGGAGCCTAAACCAGGGCAGTGGATTCTACTGGGTGGCAGGGCACTTAACATTGGGTGTTGCAATGCAGAGTTCAAGCCCCTAACTCTCTACCTGGGGTTTGGCCTCAGTAGCAGCTCAAATAACCACCAAAAATGTAAGCTGCCACCTAAGGTTTCTCCCTAAATGTCGCCTCTGCTAGGATTTCCCTTCAGAGGTCAGACCTAGACACAAAATCCCTCTGATGAAAGAGCTGCTTCCACCAACATCCATCTAGATGGACGCAGCAAGACACACCTGCTACAAGCAGCAGGTAATGGAATCTGTAGGCAGGATCCCAGCCTCTGTTATCAGGTGGCTGAAAAAAGGAACCAGTCCTCACTGTCAGACTGTGACCTCCATTTACCACTTTGCATCACCACTTCTTCATATGAGGCTGCCTGGTTATAACCAAGAGCAGAACACGGCCCACTAATCGGCTCTGCGGGAACAAGAACAGAATCCATCGATTCCCCACCAACAGCGGAGTTGCTGCTGACACACTAACAAGACTCAAAGCTGTAAAAACATAGCTGAGTCACTCAAGCCAGCAAATACACCTAAATACCCACTGGGAGGAGATCTGTTGAGTCAGAAGTTGCCATTTTTAGACTGTCCCTCATCGGAGCAGAACCGCACTTGATATATCCGTCTGCGAAATATTATGGTGATGGCTGCAGAAGAACCTAAAACCATGGGCCCCCAACACCTCTGTATTTTGTCATTGTGCATCCCCATAACCAGGAAAGTATGCAGGCATGTTCTTATGCTTTGAAGCAAATGCAAGAGTTCTTAGATCTATCTGCACTCTCCCATCTAAGTAAAATGGTCAGTTTCAGTTATAGCCAGCTTATATCTCTCCCTCTCACACACACTCACTGCCTTGAGAAAACTGATTTGGATTCTGACTTCATTTCTTCAGCTTTTCTATTTCCTGCCTGTGAAAGAGGAGGGTTTTTTTATGGGGTGGCAGGGAGGTTAACAAATATCAAGTACCCACCCCTCAGATACAATATTCAAATCTTCAAGTGAATAATGGATAGAGGTGTAAAACATTTACTCAGCTCCCTCTGACTCCCCAGCTCTGCACCTCATGACTCTGTAATGGCTCAGACAGTTGAGATGCCAGGCAGTAAGTACTGACAAGGGTTTGCACATTTTCTTTGGAGTTAATTGAACTCTCTCTTACTCAAACACCACAGAGGCAGACTGGAGGAAAAACAAGTGTGCAAGTAGCAATGGCTGGGCCGGAGCACATATTGTACTAACATGCAGAAAAATTATAGGTATATTTTGCAATGTTTTTTCAAACATTTCAGAAAAGCCCTGATTGGATTTTACCCACGCTGTGCTGTTGATCACAATATTTCCAGGATGCTATTCCTGAAATAATTACATAGGTTTTCCTGTGACCGTGTTTTCATCTACATTTTCCAGGCTCTGTCCTTCGATATAATTTTCCCCTCCCATTGGTGGCCATAGCAACACTGGGTTCCTTTATAGCAGGAGCTCTTTCTTTCTCTCTTGCAGCATCCCCTCTGGGAAACAATTCTCCTGAGTGCCAATTCTCACCTTAGCTTATTGCCATTTTAATCTTCGAAAATTTTAACACTGTCAGGAATTTCTGGTGTATCCTAGGTGCAGTCAGCTCCATATGTGAAACCCTGCCGAAGAACACAGAGGGTGAAACGAATCAGTTTAATAGAGAAGTAATGCTGAGGCAGACCAGGGTAAAACTGTGGAGAATTCATTCTGCAGATAGTGTTTCTTTTCCTGAAATAGCCTTTCAATACTGTCTTCTGTATTCACAATTTGGCATCTTTACGCTCTTTTTTTTTTTAGATAGTTCACATTGTGATTGGGCAAAACCAGGGATGCTTTGGGAAAAAAAACTCTAACAGGTTGTTTTGCAGAATATACCCTTGAGGGAGATGAGCGTTGACCCTGGCAAGACATTAATCTCCTAAAGCCATTCTTGCTTCTCTGCCTCCTCTGTTCTTTTCAAGTAAGAAATCAGCGTTTACTGAGATGCAATCCAGCCATACAACCTAGACTAAGGCTTGGTCTACACTACAGCCACAGGCTATGTTTGCAGTTTCCGTAAACATGCCCAAGATTCTCTTTAATCTAGTTAGCTCGGAAACTGGAGCAGTGAAGCCATTGTAGAACGTGCCTCAGCACGTGGTCTGGGTTGGTTTGTTTATCCCGGCTTCATTGTTCCAGTACCCAAGCTAGCAAGACTAAAGCTAGTTCAGGTATGTCTACTCTAGTTGCAATGATATCTCACAATTGCCGTAGACACAAACTTTCAGGCTGAGATTTTGAAACCTGCCAAAGGGATTTGAATGCCCTATTCTCATTGCATTTGTAAATGGGGCATATGAGTTCCCAGGTGGTGGTGAAAATGCCAGCCTCAGTTTATATCAGTCTGATATAGAGGGCCATTGGTGGTTCAGCAACCCTTGCCAGGCCTCTGTACACCTAACACACTGTTGTCTTGATACATGCCCAAAAGGTGGTATGTAATATATCATTGGAAAATTCATAACTCACTGATCATTAATATTCTTGTGTGATGTGTGTATGGGCATGTACAAAGAGTTAGGGATATGTGCTAGAATTATGTCTTTACTCTGTGTTTGGCACACCATGCATGAGAACAGTCTGCCTTAGTCAAAGGAACATGTATTTGTTGGACCGACCTGATTGTCAGGCAGAGACAATGAAGATGCATTTACATAAAAGGCAAACAAAGCCATCAAGTTAACAAGGGGTGGAGGTAACAACTCGATGATCACTGGTGGGGGAGGAAGCAGCATGACCTCATCACCAGGCTGCATGGCTTCCCAGAAGTAGAAAAGGAACTTTAATCTAAGAATACATTTCAACTGTTTACTGAACTATAAAGACAAAGGATCTGAGCCTTCAATGATAAGTTATTGAATCAACTGATTGTATTCAATATTACTATATTATAAAAGTAAGGTGCTTTCTGGAAATGACACACTGGTGATTAATATGATTGTGAAATGTATGTATTAGCACTCTATGAGGAAATATGGATACTCCCTGATATTACGCTTTAACATCTGTGACCAAAGACAGGGAAAAACAGGTTTTCCCCAGACAGGAGGGAAGGTAGCATTGTGGAATCAAAGCAATCGAAGCCCTATTTACATAGGAATCAGCAGCGGAATGGGAAGTCCACAGGAAGGGAAGACTAGCATGAGTTCATCCTGAGTCTGGGGACAAAACAGTAAGTTTGGAAAGATACAAGGTGAGAGAAGAATTGTAGAAGCCATCTTGGCATCCCTCACTGGACAGACATAAAGGACCAGAGCTGAGAAAGACAGATCCTTCAAGGCGGGGAGTCAAAGTCTCTGGGAAGCAAAGATAGGTGAGAAACCTTCTAAGACCAACATCTTTCATCTAGAAAGACAAGGGAAACCAGCACCTTGTAAGTCTGTGGAAGATCCTGAGGAACTGAAAGTTAGCCATCCTCAGAAAGAGAAAGATCAGAACAAAATCTGCCTTGAATCAAGGCTTTGGCTTGTTGAGTTAAGTCTCAGTCTCTAGAAAGCGTATTTTATTTTAATTTGCTTGTAACCATTGTCTCTGTCCCTTATATGTGAATTCACTTTGCACCTCTCTCTTTTCACTAAAATAAGCTCATTTTACTTTTAATCTAAACCAACCTGGTGCTGTGCTTGAATTTAAATGATTATTGATGCCAGTTAAAGCGACAAGCTGTGCTCGTGTCTCTTTAAAGAAGCAATGGACCTTATTAATTCTCTGAATGTTTCAGGTGTGTCCCACTTCAGAGCAGATTGTTTTGCGGAAATTCAGGATTGGGGATGTGTTGGGGTCACCCTGCACATACTAACCAAGGCTGGTAGAGACAAGAGTGGGAGCATTGTGTTGTAGGTAGGCTGCTGGGATCAGAGTGCTGAACCATGGCTGCACAGCACACAGACATTCAGGGAACTGCATGCTTGTCTTTTGGCTATTAGTGTCCAGGCTCTGAGCCACAACAGCAGGACATTTAAGGGACCCAGAATTACAGAGCAGATGCTGACACAACCTCTCACTGGTCTGGATTGAACCCCGAAGTGTGACATTCGAGATTGGTGGATTTTGAGTTCTGGTTTATGTCAAATCCTTTCTTCAACATGAATCACTTATGTCTCTGCCCTTACAGTTTTGCAGAAATTTCACGTATGATTTTAAGATTTGCACAGAAGTCAGAAAATATGCTGTTACGACGCTTCATGAAGAAACCCCTTTGCTCTGCTGAGATGAAGCAACTATTTCAACTAGAGTATTTATGAACTGTTTCCCAGTAAAAGCTAGTGAGACTTGCCAGAATGCATCTTCATACTGACAGGGAAAAGGAAACCTAGTTTGGGTTTTTTTCTGCAGAAATGATCTTTTCTCTCCTCCGGTCTCTTGTTAGGTAGAGCTTTTGCAAATAAGCAGTAATCCTCTAGTTTTACAGAGCGGTTTGTCATTAGGTTGTTTATTCAGATAATGGCATGGTCAGGCTGTCGGGCACTTTAGATTAGCTGCTTTCACCATACAGGAACTCCTCACTTAAAGTCATCCCAGTTACCATTGTTTTGTTGTTACATTGCTGATCAATTAGGGAACATGCTCGTTTAAAGTTGTGCAATGCTCCCTTCTAATGTCATTTGGCAGCTGCTTGCTTTCGTCACTGCTTGCAGGAAGAGCAGCCCATTGCAGCTAGCTGGTGGCTAGCCGGAATCAGAGTGGACCAGCAGCCTCCCATTAGCTCCCCTCATCAGCTCCCCTAAGTTCCCTGTGCAGCAGCCACCCAACAGACTATCAATTGCTGGCAGTTCAGCTGTCTCTCCTCCCACTGCCATGTGCTGCTCCTGCCCTCTGCCTTGGAGTTGCTCCCCAAGACTCCTGCTTACTGTGTGGGGGGAGGGAAGGAAAAGGGGGGCTAATGTCAGGGTGTCCCTGCTCCTGCATCCCTCTTACCCCATCTTCCATAGTGCAAGCAGCTCCATGGAGCTGGCAGCAGCTTGCTGATTTAATTAACAAGACAATGTACTTAAAGGGAAATGCGAGTCTCTGTCTGCTCTCTTTCCTTTCCTGCTCATGTAGAGTGTGAGAGTTAACCCTTGAGGGCTCAGCCAATTATAACTGCTAAATGAACTAAGGCATTCTCTGGGAAATATCCCATGCTCTCACTCCTCCATCTCAACCAAGCTTCACAGTCATCATCACTGTGTACTAGTATTAAATTATTTGTTTAAAATGTATACTCCGTGCGTGTATGTGTGTGTGTATTTATATATATATATATATATATATATACATACACACACACACATATATATTTATTAATTAGTCTTTTGTCTGAAAAAAATTTCCCTGGAATCTCACCCCCAATTTACATTAATTCTTATGGGGAAATTGGATTCACTTAACATTGTTTTGCTTAAAATCACATTTTTCAGGAACATAATTACAATGTTAAGTGACAAAGAGTCCTGTGGCATCTTATATTAACAGATGTATTAGAATATAAGCTTTTGTGGGTGAATACCCACTTCATCGGATGCATGCAGTGGAAATGACCAGAGGCAAGTATAAATATTCAGGCAGGAATCAGACTAGAGATAACGAGGTTAGCTCAATCAGAGAGGATAAGGTTCTCTTCTAGCAGCTGATCTGGAAGTGTGAACACCAAGGGAGGACAAACTGCTTTTGACTGAGCTAACCTCGTTATCATAAGCCTGATTCCTACCTGCATATTTATACCTGCCTTTGGTCATTTCCACTGCATGCATCCGACGAAGTGGGCATTCACCCATGGAAGCTTATAATCTAATATATCTGTTAATCTACAAGGTGCCACAGGACTCTGTCACTTTTGCAGATCCAGACTCACACGGCTACCCCTCTGATACTGAACATTAAGTGAGGAGTTCCTGTATTACTTTTTGCAAATTGGATCTTGCTGAAGTGCTCCAATGGATTGATTTTCATATTTATTTCTATTAAAAATATCTTTCCCTTCAAAGGTTATACAAAACATGCATCTAATTTGAAGAAAAGTTTTGTTTTTGTTTTCTGTATGTAAATCCTTCAGCTCTAACAGATCTAATTTAGCTATGCAAGAAAATACAATGGTACTTCAAGTATGCTAGTATATTTCCACCAAAGCTAGTCATTATTAGTCTTTTCTATCACTAAGCAAACAACTTGCTTAAACATAGATCATATAGCTATAGTATTGCTTGGATTTATTTTAGCTTTGCATATTAATATCAGCTGCTATGAACTCCAAATGCAAGAGAGTCTCTTTAGTGACTACGTTAAGAATATCTTATTCTTACAACTTCAGTCTCTATATCGTTGGCTTTTGTGTTCCTTCCTTGAAGTGTTAGGGAAAATGAAAATTAGCACTGGTTGGAATTTTTGGCAAAAACAAAAGAACAAAAACATTGTCTAAATTTTCAACTTTTCAGTTAAAAAAAATCAAAAACTGAACTATTTTGATTTGGATCCTCAGGGGACTTTTAGTTCAGGTGCCTCATGCACACATTCTCTCTATAGACTGGGCTTCCAAATCAGACCACATCTTCTGTGATGCAGCAGTCTGCATTCTTGGTGAGAAGCTGTGGTGCATCATAGGAATTCCATTGCTGCAAAGCATCTTGGGAGATATAGCCAGGTTGGAGATCCTGACCCAAAGAAGATAATGGGGACATGAAGCATGTGAACTACAACTCTCATCAGGCCCTGCAACACATTTCTAAACTGAAATATTTTGGTTTTCAGGCATTTATTTTTCAAATGAAGAGTGGCATTTCCTGGGGAAAGTGGATGTTTTCCAAAATAATTTCAGTTTAATTGAAAACCCAGTTTTCTATTGACAAACAATTTCAATGGAAAATGTGTGACTGGCCCTAATAACAACAATACTTTGCATCGGGGGACTCAACTTGCCTTATAAATGATGGTAAATATGTTCCCCCTCATTTACAGATGGGGAAATGGAGGGACATACCAGTGCTATGAATTTCCCAGAGTCGCACAATGGGTCACTTGTAGAGCCAGGACTGGAACACAAATGTAGTAGTTTCCAGTTCTCTGCCATAGTTCCTACACCACACTGCCTTCATAATCAGAAAGGGGGAAACATTTAAAGGCTCAATAAACAAAGAGTCCCTTCATTAATTTAGCCTCTCATCATAAATTCCCTCACTAAGAGAGAGCAAAGGTGACAGCAAAGCCTTGCATCTATGCTTTGTGGCTTTCCACAGCCAGCACAAAAGCCAAGACCTCATGTTGCCAAGGTATTTTACGGGAATGCCTGGAGTAATAGCAGACGGCTGAGGTAATCAGACTCCACAGCCTGCTAATCCTCTTAGTCCCAGGGCTCAAGGTAAGGGGGAAATTGCGTGAATCTCAATGACAGAAAAAAAATGAAAACTCCCTTCCAACCCCTGTGAAATCATGACAGTGCTTTTCAAAGGTGTTGCAATTGTTCTGCTGAGCTGCAGTCAATTGAAGAGGGTAAATGAGGAAAAAAAGCTGCAGTGTCGTTTTTCCTCAGGTCTCTTGGGTGGCCTTAAGAACCCACATTGCAACAAGGTAAAATACGGTCTTGTGTTTCAGAAAGAAACCAGGCCGCCTTGTGTTTCTTTGCTAACTATTGACTGTGCCACTAGTGTTCATGTTGATCAACTCTGAGCTTCTGCTGTTTAAGCACCAAACAATGCTGGGAATCCTATAGAGCAGGCTGCCTCCTGAGGAGTCAGCTACTGAGCCAAGGGTTATGTACCCATGAAATTAAACCCTATTTTAGCAACATTAGGAATCAGGAGGCTTGGCAGTCTCTGAGTGCAACAACAAATTCCTTCACAGCCAGTCACTCTGCAGTTGTTCAAGGGAGCAGAGTGCATGGTGTTTTCCTACCTGAGCCTCTGAACAGGATCTGGTTGCTCCTTCCTAGAATCCCACTGCAGTGTTGCCACCTTTTGCGGTTTTACTGTGAGATTCGTAATATTTAGTGTTTTCCAGGAAGCCCCAGCTCCAGGAGCCCTGGGATTACAGGAGAGTTTCAGCCATCACTTAAACCCAAATGGTAGATTTCTAGCCCTCATGGTTGCAAGGGATGTTTGAAAATGTGACCCAAGTGCCTCCTAAAAGCTCAGAAACCAGAAAGCAAATAAAATGTCTGTTTTAATGTTTTTTAAGTCATGATTTGGCAGGGTCGGGGGTGATTTTTGAGCTCTGGGAACTGGCGGTATTGATCTAGGTGCCTGAATAGGAGCAATGCCATGACTCTCCTCCCACTCCTGGCAGTGCAGGGAGTGTACTGCCTCCTCTATCACGAGGTGTGGCAGTGTGCTTTGCCTTGGAGCCGCGAGGAGGAGTTCTGAGCTAGCTAGCCAGCATTCCTGCTGCCGGGTAACCCCTCTACACTCCCCACAGCAACTCAGAGGGCATAGAAAGCAGAAGACAGCCCTTACCGATTTGTAGGCATGACATCTGCATACAGGACATGTGTTAAAAACAAATCAGCAGTGAAACCTGGCTGCAACAGATAGTGCCTACAACCCCGCTGCACCAGCCAACCCACCGTGGTGATTATCGATCAAACAAAGGGGTGACCAAAAAGGCCTTGGTCTGGGGTCTGAAGGTCAGTAAACTTCAATCCCAGCACAAAAACAGAGAATGAGTTACACAGCAGAGGCTCCTGCACCAAGAATGGTCTGCTTTCAAGTGTATGGGGGGGGGGAGGTGGGGGGAGGGAGAGAGAAAGAGAGAGAATGTTTCAGTGGCTAAGGTGTTGCTCTGTGACGTGGAAGACTTTGGGTCAATAACTTGCCTTGCCACAGATTTCCTATGTGACCCTGGGCAAGTCACTTAGTGTTCTGTCTCTCTTTCCCTCCTCTATAACACGGGAATAATAGCACTTCCCTGCCCCACACAGGTATTGAGAGAATTAACACATTAAAGATTGTGGGGGCCATCTAAGAAATATAAATAGCAGCCTCACAAGTTAGAGCAGGAAAAGGCCCGTTAGGTCATTGTAGTTTATGCCCTGAAATGTAGGACTAGTCTCTTCTGTACATTCACGTTCAAAAACAGCTTTGACAGAATGTTTGCAGCCAGCCAGCCCCACCGAAAAGAGGAAAGAAGAGCTTAGGGACAGCAGTTATGGACACTAGCACAAAAACAAGAGGGGTAGAAAAAAAAAAAAGAACAGAGCACTAGAGTCTCCAGTCATTCATCTCTCCATTTAGACAGTAGTTTCCCCAACACCTTTAGTCGTTGCTTTGGCAGGCTTTTACACATTTAACTGGCTTGATCATTCCTCATAAGGCCATTGCTGCAGCCTCATACTGTCCTGCTCTTGATTAATCTCCTCCACTCCCCTTCTAATAAGGAGACACACAAGGGGCCAAATGCAGCTATTTAACTCCTTTGAGAACCCCATTAGTCAGCAGCAACCACCGACATGAGAATTAAAACAATCTACAACTCATAAGCTATGCACCAGTCAGTCGTGTGCGTCAGTCATGATGTTCTCTCTTACTTCCTATCCCTTACTCTTTTGTTCACATGCTGTTTTTGATTTTAAGCCCGTCGAGGCAGGGACATTGGGTGCTGTCTATATATGCCTGCATGTGCATGTAAATGTATTGAAACCAAGATTTTTCAAAGGCTTACCAAGGTCTAGCATAATACCACTTTTCTTACATTCACTAAATTTGTAATTCTATCAGGAAAAAAAAGACTTTCCAGCAAGCATTTTTCTTTATGTTGACTAAAAGGTGGAGCCAATTGTTTTCCTACACTCATGGTTCATTCTTAAAAATGTTCAAGAGACCAAATAACCGAATGCAGCCAAACGGATTGTTTAGACAAGGCCGTACAATACAAAAAAGGAGCCATACATTCTCTCCTTCCAAGAAGCAAATTTTTGCAGCGTGTTTCATCTTATGAGAAGGTATTTTTCAAAGATACACATTTCAGCCAGCAATATTTATACACGATTGTACAAGTTACAAAACTCTCTACCTGTCACTAAAATCTGACCCAGCACTTCATAACAGTTCATTAACTTGTTGTTTTGTTCTGTACTTTTCTTCTCTCTCTTTTGGATACTCCATTCCAAATCCTTTACACCTCAACCTTTGCTAGGACTCACCGTTCATGTATCTTGTATATTTTACAGGCTTCCAATTTTTTAATGCCAAGGCTGACTTCAACTTTGCAAAGTGTTGTGAGATATCTGACACGGGTGAATGGAATTGTAGGGAGACCATAATATACTCAGTTAACATAACTTCCCAACACTTTATTCACACATCTCTACAAACCTACATACAATGTACATAATAATACTGCACACATAATACCTTTTAATGTGATGTATATCATGCCTAACATATACATATTAGCTAATATTTGCAAAACGATGCAGCTTCTTGCTCTTTGTTCCAGTCTCCTCTAAATACTTAGAAATTTTCCTCCTCCCACCTGATAGTTGTTCTATTATTTGGCTAGGGATAGAAGCTGGGCTTATAGGAATAGTAACTGTGTGGCCTTTACTCTTCCTTCCATTTGAAGGATCAACACAATTTTGAATAAATTAGGCAGTCAATGGTTATGCATAATGTTTCTGTAACCATTAACAGAGTTTTCCTACCCACTTCCTGCTTCCACGTACCCCTGACTTCTATGCCAGTTAAATACTACCACTTACTTTGGTATAACTTACATTGCTGAGGGATATGAATAAGTCACACACACACCACCGAACACCACAAGTAACACCAACCTAAGTGCCAGTGTAGACAGTGCTATGTCGGTGGGAGAGCTTCTCCTGCCAGCATAGCTACCGCCTCTTGCAGAGGTGGATTTTTTATGCCAATGGGAGAACTCTCTCTCGTCTGCCTAGAGCGTCTTCACCAGATGCGCTATAGCAATGCAGCTGCATCAATGCAGTTGCGGTGACATAGTACTTCTAGTGTGACAAGACTTCATCTCTCAATGACGAGATAACAAGGAAGATTCTGCTAGTAGAACCTAGTTTGTTTTCAATGAAGATGACTTCAGGAACACTGGTATTAATTCATATATTTAGATCTGTACAAATGATAATAGGACACCTATCCTGAAATGCACCACAAACACCACACTACATGCAGCGGTAGCATTTGGCATAACCACCCACTCCCCACCAAGCCAGGTAACTTCAGAGATCAAATACCTCGCTCCCTCCAAAAATTCCTCTGCTTACTCCTACCCACCTTTGCTCATTTTCAAATGCCTGGGTTAAAGGGATAAGCCCTGTGGCATGCCATGAATGTCACCGATCCAGGAGAGTTTGGACCAAGGTAGGGAAGTGAATTCCAAAGCCAGGAGGATTCCCGGCGAACTACCGTACAGCAGTTCCTTTTCATTTACCCAGCAGGAATTCATTTCCAGCACCGCTGCTGGTCTCAGCTGCAGCTTGGGGAGAGAGGCAACTCCCTGGTAGGTAAGTCCTAAGTCATTCACAGCTTTATAGCTCAAAACAAACACGTCAAATTCCATCTGGAAATACACAGGCAGCCAACACAGCTCATCAAAAACTGCCAATATACTTACCGTGAGATGCTCCCCTTACCAAATAGGTTGCCACGTTCTGCGTTCATTTCAGTTTCCAGATGGTTTTGAAGGTAAGCCCTGGGTGGAGTGCACTACAGTAGTTTAGTCCTGAGGCGACAAGGGCAACAATGACAATCTGCATCTGAAAGGAACAGCTGCAACATCCTAGTCGTGTGTAAATGACCAAAAATTGAGCGGGCACATCACTGTGTCCTGGCACCCCAAGTTTGGCTGGCACTTCTCAGACCTAAGACAGAATGTTCTTGGATCCAAGGAGCTGACCATCTAACTGAGGACACAAGATGACAAGTGAAGATAATACCACAAGGGACTGGGGTAAAGAGATCGGGGTAGATAGGTTATGGATACAAACTAGTGAATTTGCTTGAATGTTCAGCATGGGGACAGAGAGAGAGAGAGATTATTAGTGTTAATGTATTTTCAATGAATAGTTTTTTAATTAATTCAATGAATACCACAGGGAGGGGCTCAGCAGACTTAGAGGTGGGAGGGGGGTGATGGGAAGCAGTTGAGTCAATAGCAGCAAATAAGTGAGGGGGAAGGAAGAATGAAAAGGGACGAGAGACTGGGGGAGGGCAGAGAAGAAGAGGTGTGGGAGGGGACACATGGGAGAGGGAGGCAAGGGTGGGTGACAGGCGCATGGAGGAGAATAAGGCTGGCTACAGAGGGACTTGGGAGGAGGTGGTTAGAGTAGCCCATAAATCAGCCAAAGGGGAAGCTACGGTCACAGTCCCTGCTGACATGGCCAGGATCCATGTGCTCATACTCTATGGTGCTCCTCTGTGCAAGCAGAGCCTCCAATGCCCTGGCATTGTCGGAGGACATTCCTGGGATGCACTTCATTCAGGGTCCAGGGAGAAACCCTGGGAAAGTTCCTGGAAGTGCTGGTGAAGACAAAGATCGGGTCAGAAAGGGAAGGGATGTCACCCCTGGTGTTGAAAGGAGGAAACATGGGGTCCACATCTGCAGGAGAAAAGGGAAGCCTCTCCCCCATTGGTGCTCATGCATCTCGTGTAGTTCAGCCTGTCGTGTGGTACACAGTCACATAGGGCAGGGTGAGTTGTGTGAGGAGCCCAGAAATTAGAATCAGACCCCAAAGCCAAGAAATTCATTTTTTAATCTCATGAATTTTAAGCAAATCTCATGAGACAAGCCTCCCCCAAATCCTGATTTTTAAAGTCATAGGGCTGGTGATATTGTGTCTGAGCCGAGGGCTGATCCAGCCCCCAGCTGCCCCTGGATCAGGGTCTTGGAGGCTACAAGTCCTTCCCCATAGTCCCTGGGCTGGGGTCTGCACCAGCGTGGGGATGAATTGGGCCCTCAGCACCTCGTGGTGATCACAATAGGGACTCTGTAAGAGAGAACTACAGTGACGAGCCCTGCAGCCCTTGACAAGGATCAGTCCCCCAGCCAAATCACACAGTTGCCTTGTGCCCACCCACAATGCGCCTGACTCGGACCAATGATATTAGCTTCTTGCTTTCTTGAGCCCTTCATTAACGTCGATTTTTATTTCTGAAGCTGCTCACAATCCACCTTGATTCAACTGGATTTTAAAAGGAAAAAGACGATTTCACTAAGCAAAACACACAGAGCTACATAGGTTGGAAGAATACAGGAGCTGGTTGATAATGTGCCATGAAATTAGATCCCTTTAATGTTTATTTTTTACCTATTTATTTTAAACTGGCTCTTTTATACCTCTGATTAGCCTGACCCGGCAGGCAAGCTCCCTAATGATACCTTAGACATACCACGTATTTGTAAAGCTGCACTGTAAGATTTATATGGTGCCTCAAGGTTCCCAAATGCCAGATGAATGTGAATACACCTTTTGGTGCGCACGTACAAATGTGCTGCAACAGCATCCAGAGTTGTTTTAAAAATAATTAGCTGCATTAGTCACAAGGTTGGGTAAGGAAATCTTTTATAAGGCAGAGTTGTCAGCCTCAGTATATACGCAGTGGAGCGTGGTGTGGCGGAGTCAGAGATCCAATCTATTAAAACAGCTTGATAAATACCTTACATCATTCAGCATGAAAAATTACGCATTGAACTATGCAACATATGTGAATTATCTTCTAATTTCATAAGACAGGAGCTCATTGTACAGTATTATGGAGGCTTCAGTAGCAACTCTACAGTTAAGGCTATGTTATGACTTCCTCTGAAAGCAGAACTAAAATCTCTTTGTTTCATACTTTAATGATTGAATTTAGTCTCCACTTCTTATGCCCAAACTCTTCAAGGGGCATTTTCATTTTTTCCTTGTAATTTTTATAAGTAAAGTGTTTCCTCTGCAGAAGCCAGCAAATATTTTAAATATGCTCCCCTGCCTTTTTTGTAATGTTTTCCTTTTTTCCTCACATATCTTTCTGTTTCTTCAGCTAAACAACCACAGCCATCATGTACTTGGAACAGCGTAGACAGGACAGGGCCTCTGTCTTTAACTTTTCAATTATATTTTATGAGTACAAAATAAGTGGTAGAGAATGAGGAATAAGCTGGCTTTGGGAAGCCCAAACAACCCAGACAAACTAGAAACAGGAGGTAAACACCTGCTCCTGAAACAAAGCCATTGGGACTCTGAACAGAATGATAAAAACCCAATTTTTAATTTAGTAGGGGATTAGGTCCTGCTTTGAGCAGGGGGTTGGACTAGATGACCTCCTGAGGTTTCTTCCAACCCTGATATTTTATTATTCTAATAGCTAAGTCCAGATTTTACAGGCCTTGTATGAACTTGTGGACAGGCAACTTAGGTGATTGGACTGACTGGTTTACAGGGAGAGAGATCCTCCCAAGTTATACAACTGTGGACAAAGGGTCTCTTTCTAATTGTGTTAATAGACTAACATCTGAGAAACATTGGAAAAGTAGAAGGGGTTAGTCTTCGTATACAGCCTGTATCTCAGAAGGGGTAAGAAGATGCTGGTTTGAGGAAAAGAGGATTAGACCCTAGAGATAGTGTGACAAACTGTATCCTTTGTGACACCCTGTACCTCATGTTCAACACTTTCATAGGGTTATAATATATTTTGTACAAACTATGCCTTGCGAGGTATCATTTGAAAACTCAATCTGCTGAACATCACTGTCCTGTTAAGATATGTGTAACAACGCTGGCTTGCTCATCCAGAACATTTACCTTTAAAATGTATTGTGACAAAGCTCCAAGTCTGTACTTGTGGGTCCTGCGCTTTCTGGCAGATTTAGGGGCCTCAGAAACTCATCTAGGTCCCAGAGTGACCTCCCTTTCTCAGTATAATTGGCAAGAGTCACCGCCTAGTGAGTTACCTTCATCACAGGCCAGTATGGAAGATGGAAAAGGGGGGAGCCCAGGCCGGCCCTCTACTCCGGACTCCAGCCCAGGGACCCTAATAGTATCAGCTAAGATGGCTGACCTTTTAGGCACAAAACACAATACAATTCCCTAGGCTACTTCCCCACAGCAGTCCCCGCTTCTTCAAACTCCACTTCACCCTTACCTCAGGGCCTCCTTCCTTCTGGATGATAAGTTGTCCACCACTCAGTCTCACCAACAGCATACCTTCCTTCCACAGCTCCTGACACCCATAGCCCACCTGACTAACTGAGAGGCTTTTATCTGGTTTCAGCCAGTCCCTGATTGGCTTCAGGTGTCCCAATTAGGCTAGCTGTTTCTACTCCTTTCTAGAAGGTTCTTAATTGGCCCCAGGTGTCTTGATTGGCCTGGAGTAGCCTTTGTTTGGCTATCCAGGGAACAGGAACCTGCACATCCTGAGACTAATGTACCTGCCTTCCAGCACTCTCCTATATCCTTCTGGTCTGACTCCGTCACAGTATGAAGACAAGACAAAAATGTGGAACATCAGTGGATAATCACAAAATGTCTGTGCTACTTGAGTTTGTACCAAGTAGATTGTGTATGCTTAAACAGTTTGATCTCTGTCTGAACTAGTCTGAAAGCTCCTTGGAGCAGGAATTGTCTCTTAGAATTGCTTGTAGAGCATCAAGCACATTGATGATATAAAATGACAAACTATAATAATGGCGGTTTGATTAAGGAAGACATGAATGATGCATTAGGCAGCATATGCAAAACACAATTACTACCACATCAAAAGACACTTAATTTTCTCTATCATATCCAATCTAAACTTTCTAGAATGTGGGAAACTCTGGAGAACTGATTAGCATTAGAAAAGTCCTGCATCTAGATAACCTTGATATGGTAAGAAAATTGAAACATTTACATAGAAGGCAATAAAGCAAATGATTTCACAATGTTAATTGAACAAGCAAATCTATGTGCATATTGCAGCAATGTGCAAAAGCAAATGCCATGAATATAGTGTGGCGGAGTCAGACCAGAAGGATATAGGAGTTAATACAGGCTAAGTGTACGGGAGTAACCTGTGTACATGGGACTGTTAGCTATTATCCTGTCATACCAGTAAGGATTGAAATCCAGGGAACCATTACTGGGATAAAAGCAGGAGTGGTCCCAAAACTCCCATACCCAGTGCTCATTGGAAGGGATTTCCCAGGATTTGGAAATTTGCTCCCACCAGAGGGAGAGGACAGAGGAGAAGACTCTGAAGTTAAGGAGTCATCCCTAACAGAAAAATCACCCTCCTTTCTTTGCTGAAATATCTCCCGAATTGTTCTCTGCCCCTGGGAAGGGCAGAAAAACCAAGAAAGAAAGAAGGGCAGCGAAGGCTTTGGGCACTCGGATTCTGCTTCAGGGTCAGAACATGGCCTTGGTAGGCCGAAGGGCACAGGGAACTGAGAAAGAGACCCCCAGAGAGGAGGAGGAGGAAGCAGAATCCAGTCCCAACCCTAATGTCACCGAAGTGACTGAGGAGGCAGAGACCAGTTCCTCACAGTTTGGGTCGATAGGTCCTGGAAGAGAGACTTTCGGGCGAGACCAGGCAGAAGATCCCAGATATGATAATGTCAGAAGAGAGGTGGCTGAGATAGATGGGGAGCCCGTGGAGGGTAAGGCCCGAGGGCCAGCGCCCTATTTCATGATCAAGAAGAACCTCCTGTACAGGGTGGTTCAAATACAGGAAGAGGTAGTAAACCAGCTCTTGGTACCCCAAAAACATCAGAGGGCAATACTAAGTCTCACCCACAGTCACCTCTTTGGGGGACACTTGGGGGTAGAAAAGACCCAAGCGCGACTCTTGCGCAGATTCTTCTGGCCAGGAGTACATGAGGATGTCCAGCGGTACTGCGCCTCCTGCCCCGTCAGTTGTACAGCCCTCAACCACATCTAAGGGCTCCGTTGATACCTCTACCAATCATTGAGATCCCTTTTGAGCGGGTGGCCATGGACCTGGTGGAGCCTCTAGAGAAGACAACTCGAGGTCACCAATATGTGCTTGCCATCTTGGACTATGCAACCAGGTATCCAGAGGCCATTCCCCTACGAAATACAGCCTCCAAGTCCATAACAAAGGCGTTGGTGGAAATTTTTGCCCGAGTCGGGCTACCGAAAGAGATTCTAATGGACCGAGGGACGCCTTTCATGTCAAAGCTGATGAAGGACCTCTGCTCTCTGCTCCATGTCCAGACTCTGTGAACCTCAGTTTACCACCCGCAGACCGACGGCCTGGTAGAGAGATTCAACCGGACCCTCAAGGCCATGATCAAAAAAGGTGGTAAGTAGGGATGGAAAAGACTGGGATACCCTGTTGCCCTACCTTATGTTTGCCATCTGGGAAGTTCCTCAAGCCTCCACTGGATTCTCTCCCTTCGAGCTATTATATGGCCGCCACCCCCAGGGCATACTAGATATAGCTAGGGAAATTTGGGAAGAGGAGCCTAATACAGGGAAGAATATAGTGGAGCATGTGTTACAAATGAGAGATCGTATAACCCGAGTCACCCCTATAGCGTGAGAGCACCTGGAGAAGGCCCAGAAAGCCCAACAAACACACTACAACCGTCAAGCAAAGGTTCGGCAGTTCCAACCCGGAGACCAAGTAATGGTGTTAGTACCCACAGCAGAGAGTAAACTCTTGGCCCAGTGGCAGGGGCCCTATGAAATAGTTAAATCTATAGGAGAGGTAAATTATAAGGTACGACAACCCGGACGTAGAAAACAGGAACAAGTGTACCACATCAACCTTCTAAAACCCTGGCGTACCCAAGAAGCGTGTGTAGTTGCTCAAAAGGACCCATTACAGGAGAACAAAAACCCCGAGCAGGTGAAGGTGTCTCCTGATTTAACACCAGCCCAAAGGGAGGAGGTGGTCGAGATGATCAACCGGAACCAAGATGTATTCTCATCTTGGCCAGGACGAACAACTGAGACATATCACCACATCATTACAAACCCCGGGGCCAAGGTAACGATGAGGCCTTACCGGGTGCCAGCGGCCAAAAGAGAAGAAATCAGAGCGGAAGTAAAGAAAATGTTGGACTTGGGGGTAATTGAAGAGTCTCACAGTCAGTGGTCTAGCCCAATCATGCTAGTACCCAAACCAGATGGCTCCACAAGGTTTTGCAATGATTTCCGTCGGCTGAATGAGGTGTCCCAGTTCGATGCATATCCTATACCCCGGATAGACGAGTTAGTGGACCGACTGGGAAATGCCGGCTTCCTGACCACTCTAGACTTAACTAAAGGGTACTGACAGATCCCCCTTGCTGAAGACGCAAAGGAGAAGACCGCTTTCTCCACCCCAGATGGACTGTTTCAATATACAGTCCTTCCATTTGGTCTACATGGGGCCCCAGCTACCTTTCAGCGCCTTATGGATAAGCTATTGCGCCCCCATGCTAGTTATGCAGCTGCTTACCTGGATGATGTGGTTATTCATACCGCAGACTGGGAAACCCACCTGGAAAAGGTTGAAGCTGTCCTAGATACCCTAAGGCGTGCTGGCCTTACCGCAAACCCCGCAAAGTGTGCCATAGGATTAACAGAGGCGAAGTATCTGGGCTACATTGTGGGACGAGGTGTAGTGAAACCCCAACTCAATAAACTAGAGGCCATCCAAAACTGGCCCCGACCGGTTCACAAGAAACAAGTCCGGGCATTTTGGGGGGTAGTGAGGTACTATCGACGCTTTATTCCCCATTTTGCCACCAGGGCAAGTGCCCTGACTGATCTCATAAAAGCTCGGGGACCTGAGATGGTGCGATGGACAGACACAGCAGAGAGGGCATTTACAGATCTAAGGACAGCCCTTTGCAGTGACCCTGTACTTGTAGCCCCAGACTTCACTAAGGAGTTCATCTTGCAGACAGACGCATCTGAAGTTGGACTAGGGGCTGTCCTATCCCAGATGGTCGGGGAAGAAGAACATCCAATCCTCTATCTCAGTAGAAAACTTCTCCCAAGGGAACAGAAGTATGCTGTGGTCGAGAGGGAATGCCTTGCCGTTAAGTGGGGCATGGAAACACTGCGATACTACCTGCTAGGTAGACAGTTTACCCTCGTGACTGACCATGCCCCTCTTCAGTGGATACAGCGGAACATGGGGAAAAATGCAAGAGTGACTAGATGGGTCTTATCCCTCCAACCCTTTCAATTCCTCATACAACACAGAGCCGGAAGTCGCCACGGTAACGCAGATGGCTTATCACGGGTGCACTGTATGTCGACCCAAGTTGCCCAACCCCTTGGTGTTGAGCAGGGGGGAGGGATATGTGACGGAGTCAGACCAGAAGGATATAGGAGAGTGCTGGAAGGCAGGTACATTAGTCTCAGGATGTGCAGGTCCCTGTTCCCTGGATAGCCAAACAAAGGCTACTCCAGACCAATCAAGACACCTGGGGCCAATTAGGAACCTTCTAGAAAGGAGTAGAAACAGCTAGCCTAATTGGGACACCTGAAGCCAATCACGGACTGGCTGAAACCAGATAAAAACCTCCCAGTTAGTCAGGTGGGTGTGGGTGTCAGGAGCTGTGGAAGGAAGTTATGCTGTTGGTGAGACTGAGTGTTGGACAACATATCCTACTGAAGGAAGGAGGCCCTGAGGTAAGGGTGAAGTGGAGTTTGAAGAAGCGGGGACTGCTGTGGGGAAGTAGCCCAGGGAATTGTATTGTGTTTTGTGGATAAAAGGTCAGCCATCTTAGCTGATACTATTAGGGTCCCTGGGCTGGAGTCTGGAGTAGACGGCGGGCCTGGGCTCCCCGCTTTTCCATCTTCCATACTGGCCTGTGATGAAGGTAACTCACTAGGCGGTGACTCTTGCCAATTATACTGAGAAAGGGAGGTCACTCTGGGGCCTAGATGAGTTTCTGAGGCCCCTAAATCTGCCAGAAAGCGCAGGACCCACAAGTACAGACTTGGAGCTTTGTCACAATAGATAATGAAAACATTATACATAGGTTTGTTCACGACCTTGCTCATGATATTGTTCCGGGATTAAGATTACAATGACAAGCAACAACAATAAAGACTCAGTCACTTGAATTCTTGGTATTCCCACCTTTTCCTCCATTTTTGACTGTCTCTATTTTCTTTGGCTTTCTTTTAATCTAATGTCAAACCAGATTTACACTTCTCATGTCCCGTTTGGAGGCTCTTTCATTGAATAGATAATATAACATTCAGAAAGCATGAGATAGCAAGTTTTTAAAAACCCTTGAAGAACACTCACCTAACAAGATCAAAGTTGATGGAGAAAAGGAAAAAAAACAACTTGTAAACATTCCTTAACGTGAGCAGACAGCCTTGAAGTCAAGTGAAATTCTTTTAATGGACTCATTTTGGGAAGTTCAGATGATAGCCAAAATCTTCAAAAGTGTGCACATACTTACACTCATGCGTGCAATCTTGAAAGCCTGGGTCCACATGTACTAGGAGGATAAGCCATTCAATATTTAATTAGGTATCAATTTGAATTTAATTTCCTTGGATCTAGTCAACTTATTTTTGAACAGATAAAAAGGAAAATTGATTATTCTGAACCTGTGTAGAAGGCTGGTTTAAGAAATAAGTCAGAGAGAACATTTCTTCATCCTTTGAGACCATACTTCAGTTTACATTGTAGAGTCTGCTAAGCACAACATGGGATTTAAAGGCAGAGAGGCGGGCTCTTGGTTCCAGTGATGGGGAATCATAAATTAACTTATTTTGTTTTGTGTTCAGAGTACTGAATGCTGCAATGTCATGTTTTGCAGAACTGCAATATTACTCAAAATTAGGATTGCCAGATTTCTAATCATATCAAACCAAACACCCCACCTCATGCCCCGCCCCTTCTGAGAGGCCCCATCCCCCGCTCAGTCCAGTCCCCCTTCCCCATCGCTTACTCTTCCCAACCCTCACTCACTTTCACTGGAATGGGGCAGTGGGTTGGGATGTGAGAGAGGATATGGGCTCTGGGCTGTGAAAGAACGGTTGGAGGCTCCAGCTGTGTGCTCTGGGGTGGGGTCAGGGATGAGGGGTTTGGGTGCAGGAGGGACTCTGGGCTGGACTAAAGGTTGGGGTGCAGGGACTGGGCAGCACTTACTGTGGCTCAGAGGAAGCGGCTGCCAGGTCCCTGCAGCTTCCAGATACACGGGCAGTCAGGCAGCTCTGTGCAGTGTGCACAGGTTCCACCCCCGCACCACAGCTCCCATTGGTCATGATTTGGGGTGTGGCACTCAGGACAGGGGCAGCACATGGAGCCTGCCAATCCCTGGCCATCCCAGCACCTAGCGGTCGCTTCCAGGAGCAGCACGGAGCCTGCCTTAGCCCCAAGCCCACACTGCACTGCTGACCAGACTTTTATGGCCTGGTCACTCACCACACTGCTGTGAGGGATCCAAATGCCAAACCTCACATGCTTTAAGTCTCCAGAGTTTCAATGCAGGCCAGACACTGCCTTTATCTCGGGGTCTCTAGGCACAAACTCGGGCTGCAGATTGTCTGTATAGCACCCTCTTCTGAGTGCTCCAACCCCAAGGTCCAATTGCTTTCCCTCAAGGGCCAGGGCTGATCTCTTGGATTACGTGGTAGTTTAAACACACCTGCTGTGGCATTCTATACCTTGGGGGAGGGTGCTGTGATTCCCCATATTCCTCATTTTCATATAATTGCAATCTCACATATAAATCATGCCTTGTACGATACTGGGGAAAGGTTAGGATCTGTTGAAAGTCACTTCTCTATCAATATGTGTGTATCCTTAATGTATATGAAGTTATGAGAATGGGTTGTATGGTGGTCACTAAAACATGCTGTAACCAGCTAGATATTAGCTCCCCAGAGGCAACAGCAAGGAAAGTAACCAATAGCCAGGCAGGGTGTCAAACAACCCATCAACAGTCATTGTCCAGCAAGGGAGCTACAATGCGTTGACTCACCTGCATGAGACACACCGGGGGAATTGCTCAGCATTGCCTGGAGACATGCAGCAATGCCCCCTGCCTCAAGCTCTCCAAGCACATGGACTGAGGGTATAAAACAGAGTGGAAAAATACTGGGTCCTTCTCCTGTTCTTACCTTTGCTGCAAGTAATTAAGACACTGAGAAGAAGACAAGACTCCAACAGAGGAGAGAGGCCCAGGTTTAAGGAACAAACGTATATTAAGTACTGCACTATCCAATGAGGTGAGAAAAACTACTTAATCTAGATGTTGCCCAGTCTAATAGGGTTGAGAGTTTACATCGAGTGCTTACATTTATTTTGGTAAGCCTTTTTGCCTATCACTTAAAATCTATCTTTTATCATCAGTAAATTTGTTTTACTGTTTATCTTTACTGGTGAGTTTGTATGAAGTGTTGGGCAAATCTGCTCAGGTTTGCAAAGGCTGGTGTATATCCACTTTCCATTATTGAAGTGGTGCACTGATTAATAAATGTGCACTGCCCATCTTGAGCAGTGCAAGATGGTATATTCCTGGGGTACCCCACCAGCTTCCAGCACTGGGGTACAGTGCTGGAAGCTGGTGGGATTTGGTTCTGATCCTTTCTCTGTGAGATTCAGGAGTGGCTCTGGGAGCATTCATACAATCTAGCAGGGTGTGGGACCCCATATGCTGTTGTGCTGAGTGATCACAGCACCTGGAGGGGCTGTCTGCTGCTCACTAGGAAGGCATTTTGAGAGAGCTCAAGCTAGAAGGAATTCAGGGGGTGGAGTGGTCCCACAGTCCCAGGCTGCACCCCAGGGGAATCCCATCACACCCTCTTCCAGCACACCAGTTGTGTGGTTGTTCTGGGTTTACAGTTTACCTCTATGGGCCATATGACAGAAGTACCACAACACACACACAGACTTTGCAAAGGATTCTAAAATGCCATTGTTCTTTACTTAGTAACATAAGAAATACACAGTTCTAGACAAAAAGAATGAGCCCTACACATCTCACCACCTCAGTTTACTCACCGTTCGGAAGCATTCCTTGGTCCAGGGCCAGAGCCCTCTGGGAGGAGATGTCATAGAATCAAAGAATATCAGGGTTGGGAGGGACCTCAGGAGGTCATATAGTCCAACCCCCTGCTCAAAGCAGGACCAATCCCCAAGTAAATCATCCCAGCCAGGGTTTTGTCAAGCCTGACCTTAAAAACCTCTAAGAAAGGAGATTCCACCACCTCCCTAGGTAACCCATTCCAATGCTTCACTACTCTCGTAGTGAAAAGTTTTTCCTAATATCCAACCTAAACCTTCCCCACAGCAACTTGAGCCTATTACTCCTTGTTCTGTCATCTGGTACCACTGAGAACAGTCTAGATCCATTCTCTTTAGAACCCCTTTTCAGGTAGTTGAAAGCAGCTATCAAATCCCCCCTCAGTCATCTCTTCTGTAGACTAAACAAGCCCAGTTCTCTCAGCCTCTCCTCATAAGTCATGTGCTCCAGACCCCTAATCATTTTTGTTGCCCTTCTCTGGACTCTTTCCAATTTTTCCACATCCTTCTTGTAGTGTGGTGCCCAAAACTGGACACAGTACTCCAGATGAAGCCTTATCAATGTTAAATAGAGGGGAACAATCACGTCCCTCGATCTGCTGGCAATGCCCCTACTAATACAGCCCAAAATGCCGTTAGCCTTCTTGGCAAGAAGGGCACATTGTTGACTCATATCCAGCTTCTCATCCACTGTAACCCCTAGGTCCTTTTCTGCAGAACTGCTGCCTAGCCCTTCAGTCCCTAGTCTGTAGCAGTGCAGGATCCTCCTCCTGCAATGTGTCCCTCTCCAGAACAGTTTGCTTTGAATCTGGTTGATCCTGGCAGCCAAAGCAGGTTCCTTTCACACCACTCCTCACTAGAAAAGGGCCTGCCCATCTCTTTCCCATTCCTGCCCAAAAAAGCTTTCTATCCCTCTAAAAGATGTCTCCTGGAGTCCTTTCTAAACCCTGCTGTTTTGTCAATTTGGCTTCTCTATCCTGTTTGGAAATTTTCCACTCTCTTCACTTCACTAGGCCTCTGCATTAATGTCTGGGTGAACTGGTTTTCCAGCTCCTTAGCATACCCATTATTCAATACTGGGCAGTCCTCATGTTTTAACAACTCTCTGTTGTCCCTGGCCTGGTAGGTGTGCGCTAGAGGGTTTGTCAAATGGTAGTTTCTGCAGTCACAGAGGTATTCCCTAATAACTTCATAACAGCAATCCGAATTTGTAAATTGTACATAGAGCTTCCCCAAATCATACACAAACTCCCTTCCATCACTGTGTTCCCTGCACAAGGTTCAGGCAGAGTCTGGTTCCATAACCGTTTAATGAAGCATATAGGCTTTATTCAGCTCCAAATTACCATCATTTGGAAATTCAGCCTAATCTTTTCCTTATGGTATTTTCTAGCCACAGAAGTAGCCACAATGCATTATTATATTTACTCACTGGATATGGATCAGCTGTTCATAAGGAGGTTGTAATCCTGTCTGAGTGAAAGAAATAGCTAGAGAATCTTGCCTGCTCTTTGGTGTCTCAACTAGCACAGTGAGCGAGTTTATAAGGGGGTGAAACATAGGAGCAAATTGCTGTGACGTGACTCTCTGTGTTAATATTGAGAAGGCAAGCAATGCAACCGTATGTGCTGTTTTTTCTAACTGATACTAAATCACCAGAAACAGTGCAAAGAGTGAATCTAAGTAAGTCAGGGTGATTGGAAGTAATTCGGGACCAAAATGAAATCTTGTATCTTAATTCAAGATGGAAATTGACTAAAGACATTAGGGTGATGTGTGCTGTAGAATGTGTGTGTCTGCTCTAATAAAAGGTCAGAGGTCATGCTGCAAAGAGGTCATTTCTGAGAAATTCTGAGCAGAGAAAATAAATATGGTTATAGCACCAGTTCACAGAAACTGAAAACAACACAGAAGCTTTTCATATAGTCTTGATTCCATGCAAAAGAACTTACTTCATACAATCAGTCTAGCACCTGAGAAAATGAATATAACAACTGGAACCTTCAAATAAATTAAAATTATGCATGTAAAGCCGATTGCAGTGCTATGCATGGAACCAAGTCTTCACATCCAAGGGAGAATTTGTAGTTTCGATCCAGACTGATTGCCATGCATAAAAGTTTGGCTGGCTTTGAAGCCATTACACACAGGTTTTTGGAATATGTGTGGTCCAGAAAGCAGCATATTTTTTAATCTATAAAGCTAGAAGGGGGATGCACATTTATGTCTAATTTAATTTTGAACAAACATGTTGTGGTTGGTTGATCACTTGTGTGTGCATTAACTATTAATGACTCCAGGAGTTGTGTGGTAAGGACAATAAACTATTTTATGTTCACGGATTTTAGTAATTCATTATGTACTTTTAATAGAGCAGTCAGAGAGTCTCCATAAGCTCAAAGTATTTGTTTAGGGCCAAAAAGGGATACCAAAATCACTTGTTCAAATATATCCAAGATCGTTAGAGCTGAAAATACTACCTACACCAACGGGAGGGGTTCCCCCATTGGTGTAGATTATCCACCTCCCCGAGAGGAGGTAGTTAGGTCAACAGGAGAATTCTATCGACCTAACTCTGTCTACATCAGGAGTTAGGTTGGTTTAACTGTGTTCGAGAGTGTGGATTTTTCACAGCCCATAGTGATGTAATTATATTAATCAATCTAATCACAGGCACCAACTTCGTGGGAAAAAAATGGTGGGTGCTCAGCCCCTTTATCAGAAACCCCCCTTTCCCCTCAGCACCTCCTCTTCACCTATGGCCCCACAGATCAGCGACTTCTCCTCCCCTCCCCTGCCGCAGATCAGCTATTTCGTGGCATCAGGAGGCACTGGGAGGAGTGAGGGCACAGCACACTCTGGGGAGGGGGGGCAACCAGGGGCGGGGCAGGAGCAGGAAGAAGCAGGGTGGGAGCATTGGGGGAAGGGGTGGAGTGGGGACAGGATCTGGGCGGAGCAGAGTGTGGGAAGCACCCCTGGGATATTGGAAACTCAGCACCTATTACCTAATTTCCTAGTATAGAATTAGTGCCTGATAATTTGGTAGGGTATGAGGAGTACATTGGTTTATTTAGCCCTACTGCTAGTGGACATACCTGTGTCACAAAACTACCATTAGAATTATTGGCACCTAGCATCCTATTGACATTGTTACTAGGGAGGTTACCTATGCATAGAGATGAGAATCCAGTGGGTTTCGACCCTTCTGAAAAGGACTGAGGCCCATTTGCAGATCATGTTGAGGAGCTTTAGATGTTTTTATACTAACACATGCAATCTGGCTGCAAGGGATCATACTCAATTTTCATTAGGGTTCATCAGATAAAAAGGTAGCAACCTATGCTTCCATAGAACCCCTTTAGATTTTTTTCTTGAATAAAATGACTACAAAAAGATAACCAAAAATGCTTTATTTCACCAATAGCCTTTAACCAATAACATAAGTGGTGGCCATAATATTGTGTTCAGAACAGTTCCAATACCCCAAGGAAATTATATTGAAAACATTAACCAATATTTTATTCCTATAAAAATAAAAAATAAAAATGTTACATTCATTTCAGGAAGAAGTGTGTCTACATTTTGAACAATAAATTAAGCTTTGAAATATTAACATCAATTTACATTTTAATGATTTAGAAGACAAGCACAGTTAAGGATACAGAATTATCTCCCGTCCTCCTCCCACTCTCCCCCAACCTTCTAACACATCAAATCTTTTGATCATTTTATGCACTGGCAGCTAAGATCACAAAAGAAGACATTATCAGTGGCACAGACACAACCATTAACAGAAGATAGCCAAAATCATTAAACGTGCTATTTTACATGCTTTGTCTACATCTCAGATAAAAACTCTACCTGGACATATATAAAAATATAAATTTAGTCACTGAAATAATGGAAACTTTTCAAGTTGCTTGTCAAATTCCTGGCTTCCCCAAGTCTCATATTTTATTCCAGTAATAGCAAGAACAGGACATAAACAAAAAAAAGGCCAACTTTTAATAACATTTATTATTTAGTATTTATGATAATGTATACTTTTTATAATGTATACATTTATTATATGTACATATTTAGTATTTATTATAATGTATACTTATGCCATCTTAAAGCTTTGGTAAGATCATCTGCTCCATTTTTCTTCTCTCTCTCTCTCTCTATTAATGTTACATGGACAAAGTGCAGAAAGGAAATAAAAATTTACCTAAGCTGACACTAGGGTGATCAGATGTCCCAATTTTATAGAGACAGTCCCGATTTTTGAGTCTTTTTTTTTATATAGGCTCCTATTACTTCTCCTGCACCTGTCCCAATCTTTGATATTTGCTGTCTGGTCACCCTAGCTAACACTCAGGTATTTTGAACTTTCTTTCCTAGACAGGATTTAGTCAGTTTTCTTCCTTTTGAATAGAAAGCTAACTAATTTCTTTGTGTTAAACTTGAAGATGATCTACAAAAGATTTTAAACGAATAATGCTTGCTCACTTGAAGACCTGAAAGAGTGGCCTGTTATTTCCCCAACAATATTAGAAATATAAGGGGTGTCAAATCAGTTCTTTTCAAGAGGACTTCTTGAAGGTCGGACAGCAAGTGTACTGTGAGCGCTCTCACCTAAATTAAAAGGATGGAGATGGATTATTTAGGAAAGACCATCCTTTCCCCAAAATGTTCTTTGGTATTATGTGGAAGGGCAGCTGCCTGGCTAACAATCTCTTCCCTTCTCAAGTCCTCAACATTTATGATGTCATAACTTTACAAGTTCTTCAGTCACCATGGACTTTTGCCAAGAAATTCGTAACGGAAAAATAAGCAGAAAATTACCATCAACCTTTTTTTTTTGAAGAAATACAACTTTCAGGTCTTTTTTACACCATATTAAGCCAGAAAGGGCACAAGTCCACTTTACTATATTTTTCCTGGGTCAACTTCAACAGGAAAAAAACATGATGAATAGGATTTTCTATTAAGTAGGAAAATTGGTCTCCATTTACTCCTACAGAAATAACGTATACAGGCATGTCACGTCTTAGGCATATTTAACAAACGCGATTTCAGCTTTACGCAGTCCGCAAAAAAAAAAGGGGGGGGATTTTTTTTAAATTTCCTGTCGGGGGCGCAATTTTGCCTCCCATTGAAGTGAATGGGTTCTGGCTATACGCGTTTTCCGCTTTACATGGTAACTGCGGAACAGAACCCTCGCGCAAGACGCGACATGCCTGTATAAAAACATTTTAAAGGAAAATAAAAAATGGGACTTGTGTTTTTTTCATTTTTTTTATCATGCTTTAATTAAGACTTTTCTTTTTAAAGAATTTGTTCTGCTCATTCATTAAGTCAGAAATTCAGGTCTTGACTGTCCTAAAAATAATTCTTCTCTGCTTTTTCAAATAATTCCCACTTTGCTGACACCAGCAGATCTAAAGCAAATGATAAGAGTTCTAATGCAGGCAAACTTCAGCATCATCTAATTCTACTTGCACAAATATAAAAAATATGGTGTTTGAAACAAAGATGACAGCTGTTAATTTGTACGCAGGGTACTAATGTTGCTAACATTGGTAAAGCTGAATTGGCTTTACCAACAATGGGAAACTTGAAAAAATGTCTGTAGTCATGGACAGAACCAATGATTTCTTGGAGAACTACTGAACTGATCACATCACAAGAATTAAGACAGTGAAAGCTGAGCAACCGAAAAATGAAAGGGAATTTTAGTCAAACTCTTGCTACTTATTTTAACACTTATTTAACTTAAATGATTAATTAATATTTTGGATAAAGGAAGATTCAAAACCTTCATCCCTTCAGTTCAGCTGAAACAGCGAGTAAAAAATATAATTGGAGACCCTTCCAAAAAGTCTTAAGCAAAACCAGGGAAACACAAAAGAGCACAAGCTCTTTTTTCTTTTGTTTTTTTTGCAGGCCATTGTCAAAGTACAGTTTACTATGTATTTCTGTGGAAATACTTAGTGGAGCCTTCCTTTACTATTTTATAAATGAAACATGCAATACTAATGGCTACTATTTTCTGGTCTTCACTGAATTCCTACTGTACCCGTTCCCCAAACCACCCTTTTCTTTATCTTAGTACAGAGCAGTTTACACATACAGTTTGAGTTCAAAGTATTCTTAATATTTATGGAAAGTTTGTTCAGTTAAAAAAAAATACTTGTGCTTAGAAGCTAAGAAACTACTTAGCTACAAAGTATCCATGCTTAGAAGCTAAGAAGCTATTTAGCTATAGAAAGTTCAGCTATAGAAAATGATGGAGCATAATTATATTACTTGCCTTGAAGTTCTTGAACTAGTATTTCCAGTAAGAAAATACTTAAAAGCACATCAATGTACAGCACAATCAACTAAAGATTTGTTTACTGCAAAAAATTCACATCTCTAAAATATGGCAAATACCATTGACTGTGGATATAACATATTGTACATTTTTAAGAACATCAGAAGTAAGAAACCTGCCAAACAATGAATTGGGCCATTGGACAATCAAAGACCTAAAGGAGCACTCAAGGAAGACAAGGCCATTGCATAAAAGCTAAATTAATTTTTGCATCAGTTTTGACTGCAGAGGATGTTAGGGAGATTCCCATACCTGAGCCATTCTCTTTAGGAGAAAAATCTGAGGAACTGTCCTAGCCTGAGATATCAATAGAGGTGATTTTGGAACAAATTGATAAATGAAACAATAATAACTCAACAGGACGAGATGGAATTCAGCCAAGAGTTCTGAAGGAACTTGGATATGAAATTCCACAATTACAAAGTGCTGTATGTAACCTATTGCTTAAATTAGGCTCTGTACCAGATGACTGGCAGATAGCTAATATAAACACAGATCTTTAAAAAAGACTCCTTTACAGGCCAGTAAACCTAACTTCAGTACCAGGCAAATTGGTTGAAACTGTAGTAAAGAACAGAATTATCAGACACATAGATGATTGTGATATGTTGGGGAAGAGTCAACATAGTTTTTATAAAGGGAAATCACGCTTCCCCAATCTATTAGAATTCTTTGAGGGGGTCAGTAAGTATGTGAACAAGAGTGAATTGGATTTATAGTGTAATGGATTTTCAGAAAGCCTTTGACAAAGTCCAACAACATCAGTCATGGGATTAGAGGTAAGGTCTTCTCATGCACCAGTAACGGGTTAAAAGATAGGCAACAAAAGTTAAGAATAAATGGCCAATTTTCACACTGGAGATGAATAGAGGGGTCCCACAAGGATCTGTACTGGGACCTGTGATGTTCAACATATTCATAAATAATCTTGAAAAGGTGGTAAAACAGTGAGGTGCCAAAGTCTGCAGACAAGACGAAATCACGTAAGATAGAGTAAGTCCAAAGGTGACTGCGAAGAGTTACAAAGGGATCTGACAAAACTGGGTGACTGGGCAAGAAAATGGCAGAAAAAATTCAACGTTGACAAATGCAAAGGAATGCATGTTGGAGAAAATAATCCCAACTGTACATAAAAAACCAGGGTTCCAAATTAGCTGTTACCATTTAGAATGAGATCCTGGAATTGTCACGGATAGTTCTGTGAAAACATCTGTTCAATGTTCAGCAGCAGTCAAAGAAGCTAACAGAATGTTAGAAACCACTAGGAAAGTAATAAGATATTAAGACAGAAAATATCATAATGCCACTATATAAATCCATTGTACGCCCACACCTTGAATACTGTGTGCAGTTCTGGCCACCCCATCTGAAAAAAGATATATAGAATTGGAAAAAGCACAGAAAAGGGCAACAAAAATGATTAGGGGGTGGAACAACCTCCATTTGAGAAGAGGATAAAAAGACTGGGACTGCTCATCTTAGAAAAGAGACAACTAACGAGGAGGGATATGATAGAGGTTTATAAAATCATGACTGCTGTGGAGAAAGTAAACAAGGAAGTGTTATTTACTCCTTCACATAACACAGGAACCAGGGTCACCCAATGAAATTAATGGGCAGCAGGTTTAAAACAAACATAAGGAGGTACTTTTCCCCACAACTCACAGTCAATCTGTGGAATTTCTTGCCAGGGGATGTTGTGAAGGCCAATAGAATAGCTGGGTTCAAAAAAGAATTAAGTAAGTTCATGAAGTTCAATGGCTATTAGCCAAGTTATTCAGGGATTGCATGCACTGGATGTCCGTAAACCTCTGACTGCTAGAATCTGGGACTGAATGAAATTGGATGGATCATTCGATAAGTGCCCTGGTTCTATTCATTCCTTATGAAGCATCTGGCTGTCAGAATACAGAATTCTGGGCTAGCTGGACCATTGGTCTGATCTAGTATAACTGCTCTTATATGGAAGTCTACTGTACTGTGCAATTGCATGACTGGAAAAAGAAATACGCTGAACACTGAAACTAATCATATAACATAAAATTATCATGCTTAGTCTATTAATATAATGCTATTGTTAGAACAGAGTCACCTGAGACGGTTTAACACTATCAGTGTCAGATCCTACATGCAAGATAACACATTTAATCAAAACATTTTGTTCTAAATAATAAATTAACCAGCCAATTGGCTTTCAATTCCTTTTGAACAGAAGTGTTCCATGAAACAACTTTAGCTTCTATATAGTTTCAGTTAATACAAGCTATTAAACAATTAGAATAATTGTAGGGTTAACAGTGGAAATATAAACATTTCCTATTGCACATTATTTCTAGAAAGCCTTTATATGAATGAATAAAATCAGTTTGTCTCTAAATGCTTTCTTTAAGGACATTTCAGAATAATACCATTGTTAAGGAAGTTTGAGGAGGATCATATTAATGTTTTAGTTACACTATTTTGTTTATTTTTAAGTTGATCAAGTGTGAACCCAACACCCTTTAAGGCAGGGTTTTTAGGTATTGGACACCTGTTTTATTTTAACATTTTCATTTTGGCACATAAGAACACTACCATTTTTTCTTGTTGGTTAATTATTAAATTATTACATTTAGATTAAAACAAACATACAGTTCAGTATTGTTTCAGCACTTCTGTTCTTCCAAAACAATGTACTGAATATTTCATAGAAAGCAAAAACTTAGATGTACGATAGGAGAAATCAGATGTACGATCAAATATATTGCTGAACAATTAAGATACATTTTAATTATACATAACTGAGTACAAAGCTCAAGTGGCAAGAATTTGTGGGGATATTTTGGCACAATCCCACAAGTGCAATATGGTATATTTATGGTCTGCCTAACTAGTACTATATAACAAATGAGGTAAGCATGCTTGTACTGGTTTATGTGGACTCTTGACTGCACAGCATTTCCTTTTACAGGCATGTCGCGTCTTAGGTGCATTTACCTTATTCGATTTCCGCTTTACACAGTCGGCAAAAAAAAAAGAAAGGGGGGGAAAAATGAAAAACTTTCTGTAGGGCGGGCGATTTTGCCCGCCATTGAAGTCAATGGGTTCTGACTATATGCGGTTTCCGCTTTACATGGTAACCGTGGAACGGAACCCTCGTGCAAGACGCGACATGCCTATACTTGTCTACTCCATCCTGGCTGGTAAGTATTTTAGGGGTTAAGAGCCTAACTCCTACTAATAATAAAGTAATTATATGCATATATAATTACTCACACATCTTGCTAAAGTTTACTTAATTGTGACAAAAACATCAGAGTTGAAAAGACCTTTCTATTTATTATGCTTCTGTTGCAGTATCAAATTTTAAGGTTTATATAATCCAGTACAAAATCACTGCACATTATTTGATAAAAGGAAGGCATTCATTCCCCGAAGGCCCATGTCAGGCACTTTAAAAAAAACGCTTACTGTACATGTGCAAAACCCAGTGAGACTGCGAAACAGAAGTAGACAAAGTACTGGTCAATTTTCAAATTAAGATTTGCTCTTTTGATCTTAGAGTATAGACTAATTACAGAAATGATCAACTTGTCTTTTTAAACAGCTATTTCAAGTTAATGCTACAGCAAGTATCAGTGCCTTATATGTTCTCTGAAAATCCAAGTATTAATTGAAGAAATTCAAAATAAAAATCCACTCTTTTCTTTAGAGCTACCAGACCTAAAAGGAAAAGCTTTATATAGCAAAATCTGATTACACTCTTTTAATGGTACATGTACATTAAAGTATAAGGCAAAAGTGTACAGCACTGCTGGAAGATACTGGGGTTATGTACTGGAAGAAACATATTGCATTTTGGTAAGTACAATTATATGCTTGTCACAATAAAGAGGAGCATGACTAGTGGCATTAACCTCCTGGAACACAAGTAGGCTAAAAATAATAAAATACTTTAAGGAATCAAATGTATACCATAAGGGAGTCTCTAAACATTCTCATGCTGTTCTCTTATACTCTTTTCTCTACTTCTTTTCTGGCTCCCTCCTGTCACATTATCAATTGCCAGTAAAATTAACTGTAAGCAGCACTTCTTCCTGACAGTGAATCAGATGGGAGGTATGGCTCCTTTAGTGCTTTGAGCCTTCTGCAGTTGTCAAATTTCCAGCATGGCAGCAACAATTTTTAACACCTAAAAGTCCTGTATTATAAGGATAATAAGAATAGATAATTTGCACACACATAGCACTTTTTCATGTGTTTTTTTCCAAAATGCTTTACAAAGGTAATAAGCACGAGCAGCCCCATTTTATACATGGGGTAACAGAGGCACAGAGAGGTTAAATGACTTGCCACAGACAAAGCAAAATAGCATCAGAATCTGGGCTAGAACCACTCTCTTGAATTCTAGTCCATGCCTAATCCACCAGATAATAGTGGTTCAATATATGACAAGCACCAATTCAAGCTAAATCTTGAATAGCATATTTGAAATAATATGAAAAACTACTCACGCTTCAACTGATACACATTAGCTAGGCTGCCATATAACCCCATATGTTCTGACTAGCATGAACATCTTGGCCAAAGAAAAGTACCAAAACACTTTCCCCCCACCAACTACGACTGATGATGAAATCTCCAAGAAGGAATCAATCTGCACAACAGAAGGGTGAGTGATCTAGAATGAACTACACCAGCTTTCAAACAATCTTCTTCTGAAAAAAAGTCTGTGGATGTCATTGAAGATTGCAGCATATCCAGGTGTAGTAGTTTCTATAAAATAATCTGTTGCCAAATACAAATGATAGCATTCATAATACAAATTATAGTTCTAAAATGTATGTGTGTGTATATATACATATATTAGGAGAAAATTAGATTTTTTTACACACATATAAACATTTGGCTTATATGCCTAATATAAATTTTAGATAACTTTCCTTATTTAAAATGAATCTTTAAATAACAGAATTATATACAATTCCACAGAACATTTTTTTAAAAAAATTAACACACTATTCACAAATACAGAATTATCTTGGACAATCAAAAAGCGTATTCAGAATAAATTAATGTCATACAATTGTGGTTAAATTGTTCAGAAAGTCCAATTCTCCCCTTTGAAATGAAACTGAGACCATTGTACCTTAGGGTGAATTATTTAGCAATGCACAAATTCTCTCTCTTTACGTAGAAGTCTTCATATGAACTTAATTGCATTTATACAAAGGAAAGAAACATGAAAGAGACACCTCACATTACTGCATTCCACTGAATTAGAATACGATTTCTATTGAATGGCAATGAAGTCAATGTTTTATAATCTGAACGCTAGTATCCTTTGTGTCCTTGCAAGTTTTGCACCTTGAGTTAGCAGCAACATGTTTAATAGGTTCAGTAGTACATTTTTTCCGATACTGGACTGGGCCAGTTTGAATTTATAGTAAGCCAAAGCATTTAGCAGTTGGTGTGCAATATTAGTCCACTCCTGCATGTGAGAACTAATAAATACACTGGGAAACAAAGATAAATTAGACTTAAACATTTAGTTTAAATGTTTTCAGTCTATAAAGAGAAAAACCACAAGAAAACATAGTGAAATTAAATATAAACAGGAAGTACCATATTAGAGTGCAGAGGAGAAGCAGAGCAGAAGAGGCTATAGGAAATAGCTAAACTATTGAAAGATCAAGAAAATGGAAAATTCAAGCTGTGGAAGATCTCAATAAAACCTGCAAAGCAGCATTAATTTGCGTGTCAGGTATGCTATGTTTGATTTATCAAAAGTTTATTAATATAACCGGCATATTTGCAATCAGGTTGATGGGAGTTAATTCTGGCTCTTAATGGACGTGTTTAGGGTTTAGCCCTTGGCATTCTATTTATGTAAAATGTTTGACAAACCTCTATGAACCAAATAATATGACGAACTTTACTTTGTATATCAATATTTTGGTCCCCAATCTTGCAAGGTGTTGAGCACTCAACTCCCATGGACTTCAACAGGAGATGAGGACACTCAATACCTTATTAACTGGGGCACTTTTTAAATTAATACTGCTGGTTTTCCTTTCATATTTTAGAATGGTAAACACCAGGGTTAAAATAAATTCTAGAGGAAAACTTGTTTTTACAGCAGTAAAAGATGCAGGTTATGTACTAAAGTTTCCTTGATTATTTCTTTTCAGTATGTATATAATGCATATTATGCACAACTGCTCTCATACACATATATACATGTCTTCTATATACTGTACATGATTTAATAATCCTCTACAGAAATTTAAAGTGCCACAGCTCAAATGTGCTCATCTGACTTCCCATGGGCTTCTGATGAATTCCCTAGTCACTTACAGAAATGAGACTCTTGCTTTATGACAACTGGTGTTTTTAGAAGATGAAATTAATCTTTTCACAGCTGTATTAACTGGAATCCAGTGGTCGAACTAATCCTTCTTTGTAAACACGAAGAATAGCTTCACACACGAACTTGTACTGACTCTGTATAATGAAAAAGAATGAGTAAAATATTAATGGTCAGTCACATAAGTTATAAGCTATTGATTATAGTGTAGTAATGAATAGTAACTAAACACTATCTTCAGCTTTACTGCTACCTGTGGCACTGAAACATGGGGCAGGAGAAGAGGACAGCTACAAAGATACATTTTTATTTTTTTATTACAGACCCACTCAGTGGAGATATGTGCAGAATTTACACTCAAGTACATGCCAAATGTTGTATGGTGCAAATTTTGACCTCAGACACAAGCCTGAGTCTCCTGGTAACTTTAATAGGTGCAATGTACAAACATCCAAGAGGCAAGATTTAGTCAGAAGGAAAGTCTAAATGTATGCATCTAATTTCTTAGCCCACATGGCTATTTAAATGGAGGCTAATTTGTTTCAATTAGTTTCTTTCATATATTTTACCTATGCTGTAATTTGTACTGATGTTAATTGATCATTTAAATGACAGCAATTTAACCATCCCTTTAATATGCATTACTTGAGTCCTCAAAGCGTGCAAACTATGGCGATATACTTCATGTCTTTCATATAAAATGCTTAAACAAAGGGTTTTATCTTCCAAATTATGTCAACACTATTGCACAAGTTGAAATAGATTTAGTTCAATTTTGTACAGGCAAGGTACAAACCTGAGAGAGAGAACTCTGAACTATGACAACCACCCTCCTTTTACCTCATCAACACAAACATTTTGGGCTCATTTATAATTCTATAGCACTTTGGAATGTTTTTATAATGAAGTACTTTACAAATTAGATTAGAGTATTTTTCCTCTTTAAGAGCATCTAAGAAGTAGACCATTAAACAAATTTCTATTTTTTTCATAACCTTGTTCTCTGTACCAGACATTCATTAAAAATATTTGAGTCCCTTTCTGAATTGGGAATGTTATGTCCTGTTGTTGACAATTGGAGCCATACGTTTCAAAACATACTTATCCTGAAGCAAATATTTATAAAAGGCTGAGAATATGGGAGCAGTATAAAAATTCAAGAGAGCTTTATAGTAGCACTAGAAAGTGAGATCAAGTTACACATTTTTGCTTTTTCAGAAGGGGCTTCGAGTATCCAAAATATGAACTCTCCCCAGCAAATCAAGTGTGATAAGCCCAGAGGATTTTAGGTCCCAGAAGTGAGAGTATGTATTAACTCCTTCATTTTGAGCCACATCTTTTCTTAGCCATCCACCCTATATTCTCATGTTGGTGGCATGGAGTGTTTGGCAGTAGCTTATATTAATCCCTCCCATGAAAACACTGCAAGGTTTAGCATTGCTCCTAGCCCCATCCTGCTTGAGGAGTGAAGGTCCTGAAGTTGCATTTAGGCCTCAGTTTTCAATATGTTATCACTGTGCATTACTTGGTGAGTAACTTTTTTCCTTTGCTTTACTAATTTGGCTAAAATTTACAGGAAATCTGGGGATGTAAGTTAACTTTCTGCAGCTCAATTTTCATGTTATCCCTCTCCCTCAACTCTCTAGTCAACTACTCCCACTTCAAATATCGATTTGTTCTTATGACTGTGATGTTTGTTGTTCTATTTATCTTGCTTAATTACTTTGACTTTTCCTTCATAGTTAGTCATTTGCACATTTCACTGCTGCCTGCACAAGTCAACTGTGATATTTAATTCCCTGATTTATTACTTCTGTTAACTGCATTGTGTAAGCAACTTCTTTAGAAATAAGATTGGATGTTTCATCATTGATTCCTACGATGCACACAGTGACTACTTGTTTTCCTTGCCGTTCTAATTGGCATTGTTTGCATTCTGATTGCTCACTCAACTGCGTACTCATGCTCTCCAATAAAACACTCCCAAGGTTAGCTTCTTTTAAAAATTGTGAACCATGCGACCTCAAGTTTTAATAGGTTGAGTCAGCATAACAACTTTTTCTTCTTCATGGGTTATATAGTAAAGTAGGACAAAAAGAAATCCACTAGCCTGTCAAGCAGCTAACAATTCCCTGTTACGAAGCAGCCTAACAATCCTACTTGCTAAATCTCTCCCTGAAGTCTTAAAGTAATCAATTAAATAATTATCTCAAGGAAGTTACTCATTGCTGAATATTTTCACCTATACCTTCTCTCTTTTTGTGACCAGTTTGCTGTAGTCAAACTATAATTCTCTTTTGCCTCACTATCTACTTGAAAATATCTGCTTTGAATACAGAGTGCTATACAAATCCAAAGTGCTTTGAAAATATTCTGATCTGGGGCTCTCGGTCTCTCCTCTTGAAGCTATTCCACTGTGGATACAGTTAAAAAAGTCATTGGAGCAGGAAGACTGGATTTTGAGTCTCCCAAACTCCAAGATGAGTACTCTAACCACCAGACTGCAGCGTCATTCTCATGCTTATTCTCTCTCTCTTTCTCCTAGCTCAATGACTTTTTAAATTATCACAGTAGAACAGCTTCAACAAAGATGACACAGTAAAATATCCCAGAGTCCAACGGTTAGGGTATTCACCATGGAGGTGGCAGATACTAGTTCAAATCCTTCATCTTCCTCAGGTAGTGGGGGGACTTGAACCAGGGTCTCCCACATCGCAAGTGACTACTTCAGCCACTGGGCTAAAAGTTACAACAGATATTCCCCTCCTTCTCCCCGCAAAGCTGTCAGCTTTTGTATGAGATTGCCTATGAGTGCCCGATTCAGAAGGCAACCTCTAAGAACACTTACTAGGTTGGGCCCTGCAGGCAAGTTACGTGGAAGAACTCCTGTCTTCCACTGATTTGTGCTGTGGCTTTGGTGTCTGGATGTGCTGCAGTCTGCATGCACAGAGGCAGGGACATACGGACTTAAGGAACTTTTACTGCAAAAATATAGGCACCAGCAATTTTAGGCACCTACAGGGTTTGGAAGCAACTGAGTGGAGGTTTTGTGAACCCCAATGGGGCCTGATTCTGGGATCCAGGCACCTAAAGTGGTATTTACACACTTAGCACCTTTTACTTATCTAGCCCCAAATTTCTTGCACTGAAGGCCCATATTTGGGTCTGATTTACTGACCTGAAGTGGTTTGGACATGTTCTTCCTACCTCAGGAAAGGACAAAGGAAACTTTTATTTAATCATCAGGAGAGAGACAGCATTTGTGAATTTTTTTTTTTTTTTTTAAAAAACCAGATACTTAAAATTAATGAACACATCAATTTTGGCTTTTCGTCTCTTTGTGCTTTAGTTCCTGATCTGTCAAATGGGATTAATATCAGCTCCTAATCTCACAAAGGTGTTATGAAAATAAATACATTAATGCTTCTGAAACACTCAGATGAGTACCACAAAAATGCATATAATGAAATTAATATTTTTGTATTCAGAGGAGCGCTTGGGTGGTGTCCCATTAGTAAGGCTTGGAATGAGAAGGATAAAAGTAAGTTTTCACTGCATGAGGAAGGTATCCCATGGAAAAAATAGTATGTAATCATGTAATTAAATATGCCCAAAGGAGCAGAATTAAGGTTGCAAAGGCTTAATCCTGGCATTTCCTAATTGTTGAGGGCTTGCTTTTGTAATCTTAACATTCTTTTAACATAGTCTTTTGGATCCAATAGAATAATTACTTTGGTGAATCACACAGCCTGTTCTTAAAGTCATTAACTCATTACTAAGTAGAGCTTACACCTCTTCCTCAGTTAGCTTCCTCTTTCCTTTGCTTGAATGAGAACTGTGAGGCATTTTCTACATCATTCCTTCTGAAGTTCCAAGAGATACAAAGTGCCAAATTCAACTATCACGTTTGTGGGTTTAAATCCATTTACTCCAGTTTAGTTGAAGATACTTACTGCCTTGGAAACAAGCACACTGTTCTCATTCCACCTGGCATCCAGATCTTGTCACCAATAATTAATCAACTCTTGTTCAAGAAACTGGGAACCTATGCTCCTCCACTCCTAATATTTTCAATGGCAACCTATTCATTTCTAAAGACCATTCAAAACTGCTTCTTGATTTTCAAAACTCTCTGCTACTTACTCTTTCCCCTCTCCCCACAACCTAGGCCTCCTCCTGATTCCTGCCCTTGAGGCTTCAAAGCTGGAATGGTGGTGAGGTTTTTTTTTAAACCTGTGCTGCCCCATCTGAAGTTTCCCTAAGGCTATGTCTACACTACTGGTCACGCTGGCATAACTTATGTCACTCCGGAGTGTGAATAAACAACTCCGAGTGACATAAGTTACACCAGTATAAGTGCCAGTGTGAACAAAGCTACTGCCTTTCATGAAAGTGGTTGTATTATGCTCAGGGGAAAGCTCATAGAGTGTCTTCACTTGACATGCTGCAGACACCTCCCACATAGTCACTTTTCTTTTTAAACCACACCTGAAAATCTTCTTTTCTTTTTAGTTCATGAAAGGCTCTCTGTAATGTTTTCTGTTAAGGATAAAATTTACAAGCAAAATTATATTTTAAATAGTTTGCATATAATATCTTATATAAGAGATATATAAATCTGACTCAAAGTTCATTCTAGTTTACTGTTTGTTAGTTATGAAAATGGATGCATCTTTAAAGGGCAAGAAAGGAAATAAGTCTAAACATTTACAAATAATTGAAGTACACAACTCATAAGCAGGGCTGTCCTTTCTGATAAGATTAATTTATGTTTTCAGCAAATGCAATATAAAAATAATCGAAAATCATGCAAACAACTAAATCAACTTTATGTAAAGAACCCATGTTTCTCTATATTAATAATGAAACAAAAAGCATGCACAATGCATAAGAGACTCCCTCTCCTTAACTTACTGATGTTTGCACCATCATAGCTCGCTGGTCTCGCATTTTTCGTACAATATCCAGTGGATAAACAGGTTGGTTTCTTTCAATTAAGCACATAGCTGTTTCCATAGTGACCAATACACCAGTGCGGCCTATTCCAGCACTACAAAATATAACAGAACCCCCCATAAAATTAATAGACTTTTGCCATGCACTGAATTCATCACAGACTAACATTAGAACATTCTACATACCTTTAGGAATAAAAGCAACACAGTTTAATAGTAAGAATAGAACACAATGTATATTTTTAGGACAACATAAGCAACATTTTCTTTATACAACTGCAAGAAAACAGCATTTTTACATAAATAAAAAAAGTTATAGAAAAAATAAAACCATAAGTTTAAGTAAATGACTTTAAAATAGCTATGATTTTAAAAAAAGATATATTGTTTTTAGATTTTATTTAAAATCAACCTTAAGACTGAAAAGGGAAAAGAAAAAACTGACTTTTTTAGGGGTACACAAAAAAGGGATTTTGAAGTAAAATTCATTATATAACTTTTAAAAAGCAGACTGTCAAGCGATTAAAATTAATTTTGATTAACTGCATTGTTAATAAAGGTATATCATTTATTTAAATATTTTTTGATGTTTTCTACATTTTCAAATATATTGATTTCAATTACAACACAGACTACAGAGTGTACAGTGGTCACTTTATTTTTGATTACAAATATTTGCACTGTAAAAAACAAAAGGAACAGTATTTTTCAATTCACCAACTACAAGTACCGTGTCATGAAAGTTGAACTTACAACTGCAGAATTATGTATAAAAATAACTGCATTCAAAAATAAAACAATGTAAAACTTTAGAGCCTACAAGTTCACTCAGTCCTACTTCTTGTTTAGCCAATTGCTCAGATGAACAAGTTGTTTACATTTGCAGGCGATAATATTGTTTACAATGTCACCTGAAAATGAGAACAGGCATTTGCATGGCACTGTCGCAGTCCATGTTACAAGATATTTACTTGCCAGATGTGCTAAATATTCATATGTCCCTTCATGCTTCAACCACCATTCTAGAGAACATGTATCCATGATGATGATGGGTTCTGTTTGATAACGATCCAAAGCAGAGCGGACCGATGCATGTTCATTTTCATTATATTTAAAATATTTCATATTTTCATTATCATGAGTCAGATACCACTAGCAGAAGATTTTCTTTTTTGGTGGTTTGGGTTCTGTAGATTCTGCATCAAACTTCTGAAAGGATGCTCCACACCTTGTCCCTCTCAGATTTTGGAAGGCATTTCAGATTTTTAAACCGTGGGTCGAGTGCTGTAGCTATCTTTAGAAATCTCACATTGGTACCTTTTTTGCGTTTTGTCAAATCTGCACTGAAAGTGTTCTTAAAATGAACAATTTGCTGGGTGGTCATCTGAGACGGCTATAATGTGAAATATATGATAGACGGGTAAAACAGAGCAGGAGACATACAATTCTCCCCCCAAGGAGTTCAGTCACAAGTTTAATTAACACATTTTTTTTCCAATGAGCATCATCAGCATGGAAGCATGTCCTCTGGAAAGGTGGCTGAAGCATGAAGGGGCATCCAAATGGGTAGCATATCTGGCATGTAAATACCTTGCAATGCCAGCTACAAAAGTGCCATGCAAATGCCTATTCTCATATTCAGGTGACATTGTAAATAAAAGTGGGCAGCATTATCTCCCATAAATGTAAACTAACTTGCTTGACTTAGTGATTGGCTGAACAAGAAGTAGGTCTGAGTGGATTTGTAGGCTCTAAAGTTTTAAATTGTTTTGTTTTTGTGTGCAGTTATGTAATAAAAAAAATCTATATTTGTAAATTTCACTTTCACTCTACAGTACCTGTATGAGGTGATCTGAAAACTACTATTTCTTTTGCTTATCATTTTTAAAGAGCAAACATTGGTAATAGAAAATACTAACAAAAAGTTAACACTGTAAACTTTGTATTCTGTGTTTTAATTAAAATCAATACATTTGAAAATATAGAAAAACATCCAAAAATATATAATATATTTCAATTGGTATTGTATTGTTTAACAGTACCAAAAACAATAATCAAAACTGCGATTAATTAACAGCCCTATTAAAATGCATTACATTGCTTACTACATCAAACAACAGTTATTGGTGCCAGATGGTCATATAATTGAGCAATTTAACCAGATAATGTAATCATGAAGGATACAACAGGATAGTAAAGAAACGCAACCCCTTGGATATAATACCATAATTTTTGTCTTCATTGGATGAGTGCTCACTGACTAATAGGCTTATAGCCTTATGGTTTCATCTCCATTTCAAGGAATTTGCTGCTGCAGGGTGCATACTATTGAACAACATACAAAATGACACTTCTTTTCTACAGGACAGATGGAATACTAAATGTCTAGGATTCCATCCAGTTTAACAGAGCTTTTATTTAAAGTACCTGCAATGGACAAGGACTGGTTCATTCTCTACTCTCTTTGGCCTTATACAGGTGACAAACTCCAAAAAGTCCCTGGAGTCATCAGGAACACCATGATCAGGCCAAGCCACATACTGGAGATGGGTGATGGTGTGCTCTTCCTTTGTCTGAAATGCAATTGTAGTGTCACCATATTTCACTCAGTATTGTAGTAGCTTTTCTAAAGTTCATTGAATAAATGCAATTTGTTCCATGATAAACTAACCTAGGTAGCACAAGGCTCCATAGCCTGTACAACAGACTGCATGATTTTCTAACAATGTTTTCTTATTAAAAACAATAAAATAAGATTCTTAGTGAACGAAGTTTAAAAATAAATGCAAGCATTTAATAAGAGCACATTTACTATATAGAGCTCCTTTCAACTCAAAAGATTTCAAAATGCTTTACTGTTTATACTTTGGAAACACTAATTCCAGCAAAGAAATGCAGCCATCTCTGAAGTAACACATGGCAACAGCTATGTACAGCCATATTACACAATGGTTTGGATTAGAAAGGAGCTTAAATTGCAGGAGAAATTTACAGGCAGAATGCAATTACAGTACCAGATTTGAAATTTGGTCTGGACTCAGGGTTAAACACCCCTCTGTCACGGAAAAAGTGCCATAGGATCTTTAATGATTAGTCTATACTAATCATTAGTATAGTATTAGTCCTTTGCTTACAAGTCATCCAAAAGAAGGTATCTGCAGCAGCATCTGCCAACACTACACTGGGATGTTGGTTTAGTACTGATAACGATGGAACAGTGCCTCCTGCAAAACTGTTATCACTACCTGAAGCACAGTAGGCCTTCCCTCCAAATACTGACTCAGTGCAAGCCTTCTGACCTTGTGAGATTTAATGGGATTACACTACAAGGTAATATGGCTGCTGACCAGTTCTAAATCTGTTTTCCCCTTCCTAGTCATCATACTTCTTATACACTTACACAAAGGAGAAAAGTTAAATAATGTATGTCTATTTGTGGATTTGATCAGGACATAAGCTTACATGTGCATATTTGCTAACTAGGATTCCTGTTAACAGGACAGGTTATGTATAGTATATACTGATATGTCAGAAAAATTATGAATGAATTATATTTATTCTGCCTGTGGAAGCACTTCATTCTGTATGATGAAAATGTAATTAGATGAGAAATTCTATTGTACAAAGGGCTCCTTTTCATTTAATTATACCTAAGGGAAGCCATATACTAGAAACTACTTCAATTTCTTAACTTCCTGTTGATTCTCACCATGCAAAAGCAACTCCTTTTAACACAATCATCTTCACATGCAAATGAATTCCAGTGACTGACTCATTCTGCTTTATTTGCATACTAACAGCTGTCAACATATGCATGGGACATGATTTGAAAAACTCTAGTTTTATAACATGGCTTTGGTCCATATTACATTTAACTTTTTAAACTAGACTGTTTTCTAGTGGTTAGACTGGAAAAAATGAGCGGTGGTATTCCCTCAATCTCTAATATATCACCATACCAAAATGAAATGCCACTCACCGAGACCACGAAAAATCTTCATAATACGGTCAACCGTCTTTCTTCCATATTTTTAGTAACAGTGAAATAGTTAACTATGCTGACATTTCATTGTTCATCATTAAGCTCAACATTAACACTCAAATGAAAAGAATGTTGCTCTCGTTCAGTCACATTGCTTTCACACATAGCGTTATCACTGCATGAGTTCAGGCTAAGGTCACAAGTTCAACATGTGTTTTTTTTCTGATGGGGGTGGGGGCACAAGCATCTTTTCCTGGTATCAAACATTATGAGCTGACATTATAAAAGGACTGTGTGTCTACAGACACGTCAGTTCCCCGAATTGCCTGACTTTGACGCCATAGTTAGATTGCTCTGTATCTTGATAGATGCAGATATTAGATCCACTATCATTTCTAGGGATCAGGCATGTATGACATGACACAGAACCTCTAATGCTGTGCAAAGTGGGCTCAAGGCATGAAAGCCCTCTACAACGCGCTGCAGTCCTGGGAATGAGTTTCTTTCAAGCAGAAGAAATAATATTTATATTCATCCTGCTCCAGAAACATGGAAGATATGAATAGCCTGGTACAAATCAACTCTCCTTGAAGGCAAAGCCTCAACAATGATGATCAAAAGGCCCAGGGACCCAAGTTCCAGAGTAAATCCTACATGTGCACCAATGTAAACTAACACTAACAAGATAGCTAAATATAATACCCTGGAAATGAGGTGAGTTTGGGATCAACTCCCCAGAAATCACTCTAAGAGCTGGGAGAAAAGGTCTTTATATCGACAGCTCGACTTGGAGTCTCAGAAAGGAAGGAACTGGAACAGGTGGACAAGCACGGTCCTTATAGCCTCAGCTCTGAATTGTTTGTTGCCACAAGGAGCAGCTTAGTTGGTCTCTTGATCACTGCTTTTTATAATGTTGCCAAAACTCTGCAAAGCCAGACAAATCTCATAAGGGGGACTATGCAGAAGCCACAACAAAGGAAAAAAAACCCACACACATTATAATAGTTCTCTTCTGAAAACTTAGGGGAGTTCACCTTCAGTGCCTCACAGAGATAAGGTGGAACAGCGATTACATATATTATGGATACAACAGTTTTGTTCTCATTAACTGGAGTAGCTAGAGTGCATTTGAATCATAACACTCAGACTAGATGAAACTTTGACTCATTCTAAAACAAGTCTGTGGTGTGATCTCAGGTGTTCATTAAAGATTCCAGGCTGAGTCATATGTGTGAGTGCTGAAGGGACACATTATTGAGGCAACTGGGGACAGTTACACAAAATTCAATAGCACTTTGAGTGGTTTTTTGGATTTAAATAATAAACACATTACTCATCCCAAATGATGACTTGAATGTGCTAGGAGCTGCATTTTTAACAGCTCCTAGACATCAGGTACAATAAGCAAGCACGTTACAAAAGATCTCTCTAGAATAAGAGCACACTAGTCCATCAACACTACTTCTGCTGTTGCAAGCATCTTCAGTTTCCTGGTCTTTGCTCTATTCTTTCCTAAGGACCAATGTGCTCCTTTGTTAAATATTCCAGTGCTCCTCAAACTTCAATATCTTCGTTACCCTTTTTCATTCTCCTTTTCAAACAGTTGTGACTTATTCTGATGTGCTCGCCTAAGATTTTGATTCCAATTTTCACTGTTTTATCACAATAAATATTTACTTTTCAGCATGTCCACATTTACATGTCTCCCTTCCTCAATAAGTTCAAACTCTACCATGCTTAATCTATTTTTCTATCTTAAATTTCATCTCTGTATGCCCAATACCACCTAATTTGGTTGCAATAGCCTGGTAGTCCATTTCAACTCTCACAAATTGCTTGCATTATTTATCTGGCTTTGGGTTTTTCCAAAAGTTTACATGGGTGCAATGTATACCATTGGCAGTCAGAGGTAACTGAGGTAGGGTGTGTGTGTGTGTGTGTCTGTGTGTGTGTGTGTCTGTGTCTGTGTGTGTGTCTGTGTGTGTGTCTGTGTCTGTGTCTGTGTGTGTGTGTGTTTCCAAAGGCAGGAAAACGGTAAACTGCTCTCACAGAGAAGCAAATATAGTTGTATGCCTGTGCCTCCAACAACTTTTCAAAGCAACAAGGATGGGGTAGGAGGAACAGTAAATTCTACACTCTGCAAAGCAATTGGAGTAGTGTAGTGACTTTGGGGAGAAGTTGTCAGAAGTGTAGCTTGAGGGGCTAGAGATTTAAGGTTTTTGTATTTTAACTTGCAAAGTATGATTTCTGATACTTGAACTTTAACTAGAAAACTGGTCAATGTGCTGGATTCAGAACTTTGAGAGAGGATGTAAAGCTGTCAGAGAGAAAAATGTAGGGAAGCTTAAAATTAGAGGTGGACAGGAACCAAGCCCTTCTGTATAAACAAACTCAGACTTTCAAGAAGCTTGGATGTGATCTGAATAGGAACTTTGCAATACAAATTCATCTGTAAATGCATTTCATGCATTTGACTCTTCCCCTTTTCTCTCCCCTTTCATTACAACAAAATAGCAGCAGCCGAAGGATACAAAAACCTTGCATAAATTTCAAGCTTTCAAACTGTGCACTCTACGAAGCTGTCTTTTCAGCTTAACAAAACTAATGGAAGAAGATTCACATGAATCTGCAAGCTCCCTCAAAACTACATTACAAGGTTTCTCCTTTTTCTACTAATTGCCCTATGGGTGTATGTCACTGAAGAATTGTCCCAGCCTCCGCTTCTGAATGAGCAAAAATATTATGAAGAAAAACATGTATACTCTATCCCTAAATGTTTCCTTAGAATTGGGGGCTGTAAAGCATCATGGCTGAGTATAATATTGTATAAACAAACAACATAATAATAGAATAAAACATTATAATTAGTAACTGTTTTAGCCTTTTTTTTAAAAAAGTAACTTTCTAGAAGGATCTTCAGAATTGCATGGTTTTGGGGCATCCCTTAAGAAAATTAATCACAATGCACTGATTCTTGTCATACCTATAACATGTATACAAATTGATAATGCTTAGCTATATTTCTCACTACAACAAAACCAGAACAAAACAAATCCCCATCCCCAAAAACTAAATGCCACACTACAAAAAAGCACTCACCTCAATATTTGTAATCACCATTTCTCTAAAAACAAAGGCAATAGTACAATCTTCAGATTGACATTTGACACGAAAGTTGCCATACTCCATTATATCTGGTGGATCAGGCCAATACTGATGACATTTGGTCTGCAAAAAAAAAAAAGAAAGTACAAGCCATTTTCTCTTTTGAACAGGGCATCTATGTGACCAAACTCTCTTTCTACCTCAACATTCAGAGAGCTCAGTAATGTTATTTATAACTGTCTGGTTTGTTTTGTGGAATGTGTGCATCTGTACTTGAGAACAGCTTGGCATGTCAGGCCTGACTCTCCACAGTGTAGTGTAGTCATTTACACCCGTGCAAAGTGCATACTGAATTCCAAAGTTGTGATCCTCACATTCACTTTACACAGGTGTCAATGAATGACTACAATGTACAAACCGGTGGAGAATTAAATCTAATGGCATTATTGAACACCTTTAATCCTCAATGTCTGCTTTCTGAGATATAACCTCGCCCCCTCACAACCATTGAGCAATCAAATTTTTGCTGATCATAGGATAGTAACAGAGATTCTGTAAAAATACAACCCAAGTTTTTGTTCGATCAGTGAAATTCCTGTTTTACAAAAATGTGGTCTGAGCTAACAGGTATTTTTAAGTGCTATTTTCTTTTTTTGAAATCTCACAGGAACACATAGTAATTTTTTTTTCAAGTGAACGTTTTCAAAAAACAATATCCATTTAATAGGACAATTCATGGGAGTGCACAGATATAAAACTGGAGACTGGCCTTGAAGACTGGATCAAAATGTTAAACCTCAGTGTTGTTCCCATATAAATTTGTGAATTTATATCCATGGGTCAAAATAACTAATTACGGTGAGCCTTTTTTTACTTAAATAATGTGCCTTTTGACCTTTGCATATAGTTTTGCAAGTTTTAGGAGACATTAAGGTTGGGTGGGCAGTATTAATTAGCAGGATTGCAGTGGGGACTGGCAAGTGGAAGAGAATGATACATTAGCAAACTAGGATAACAGTTTCTTTGTTTTGGCGAGCAAAAGCACTGCAGCTCATTTTAATGAGCTGAAAAGGCTTTTGCCAGGAGTATGCTGGAACAAGTACATTTAATGTGTGATTTACCCTGTGGGACAGTTTTCAAAGAGGATGCTGATTTTTCATTTGAATGACAAATATCAAGATACAGTATCTACTTTTAGTCACATTATCTTTTTCCAGAGGGTGGGCATGGGGGAGTGGAGAGAAACAACATGTATTTGATGACTATCAAAACTAATTACAAAATTTATGAAAGAGGTCAAACAGATTGGAAGGGTTAAGAGTATCAGAAATGAAAGTATTCAAATGTGAGGGATGTTTTTTCAAGAATCTTAAGTACAGTTTCTAGAACAGTAATGTTAAACTTTTTCAGCCTGAAGGCCAAGCATATTTCAGAAACATCAAGGGGCTACATGCAATACACTGGGGCAGATTCTCTGCCCTGTTCTGCTCCCTTTGTCTCACTGAGACTTTGCAGAGGGAGTGAAAAAACAGCTACAAATCACTTGCTGGCAATTCTTCCATTACGCCTGGGTTTCCAGCAACCATAGGCTACACCTTTATGATAAAAAAAAAGAGGTGTGATGGGTATTTTTCTGTTTTTGAAATGATAACTGCAGCTTGTATAGACACTAGGCTGCTTTATTTCCTGAGAGTCCTTCATAGCCAAATGGTGGCAAAAGTTAGCACAGGGCAGCAAGGTGAGCTAACTGACCCTATTATCCATCACAAAATGTATATCAGGATGGCTTATGGGCCCTTTTCATTTTGGGTTTTCAGATTAATTAGGTGGTGATGGCTTTAGTGAAGTATTTCCCTCCCAAAAATTTCAACTGATTTCTGTTGGTCCCTCTCTATGCAAATGTCCTAAGCTTCCCTGGGGTTGAAGCACATTAAAGGACTATAATTCTTTTTGCCGGCGGGGGGAAACTTACCATAGACCATCAGAAAACTAAAATATTTGTCTTCAGCCATAAACTACAGTTGCATAAATGGATGATTGATAGCCATTATATTGAATAGTCCAGGTTTTACCCCCATTTGGGTGTTTGGTTTACATATAATGGCCAACGGGACAGACCATAGAGGTGGTAAGGAAGAAAGCCCTAAGTTTTATACAAGCAGTGCTGCACTTCACTCATGTCCATGGGGGCAGTTTAATCACTTCGGCACTTAAGGGTTCTCAAGGGTAAAGTCTGTGCCCAAATACTACATGGCGCAAAAATATGGGGCTGGAAGAATACTAGCGAGTTAGAGGTTGTGTCAAACACATTTTTAAGGAGAATGTTCAGCCTCTTCAATTTCACCCAACTCACTTTACTCAGGAGAGAGGTAGGAGAATGTATTATTTTGACCAAAGTGAATGCCTTTATACTAATCTTTGGCTTCATATTTGGTACATGAATCAACAGTGCCTTCCAAGGTTGTCTGGAAGAACAGCTCAACATGTTCACCATTTCCGCCATTCTTTGGGCTGTTTGGAACTTGACTTGGTTAGGACTGTAGGCAGAAAGGGGAAAACCTTAAATAAGCTCCGAGCAAATAATATTTGTAATCCCTGGATGTTGCATACCATAAATATGTCTTCTTGCCTTTCTCAATTAAAGAATATCCATAGATATGAGAAATATTTGGATATTTTGAACTGTACATCAACGGTGGCCTGTTGTAATAATTGGGACGTACAAATTTACCCTAATTGTGAGCTCACCTGTGAAAAATGAAAGTTCCTAAAATGTCACAATAACCTATAAAGACAAATGTTAATGGGAAAAAGTGAAAAAAATAAAAATAAAAGAGGGAGACTGTAGGTGAGTCCGTAGTGGGCCCCCGGGCCACGGGGGTGGTGAGGAGCTACTGGCTCGCTTCTGCACGTCCGCCCCACCTCCTGGTCACCAGGGAATTAGCGGCAGAGGTGGAGCGCCCCCAAAGTTGTCAGCGCGCCCCTCAGGCAGGGGAGCGCCCACAAAGTTGTCAGCGCGCCCCTCAGGCAGGGGAGTGCTCGCTAGAGTTTAGGGTGTAACTCACAGTCGAGCGGGCACCAGCAGGAGTCAGGATCCTCAGTAAGCGGGGGTTCTGGATCCCCGTCAGCGGCCGCCTCGGCTGCCCACGGGTCACTGTCGGGCTCCGGCAGTACCTCGGGGTCTTCAGCTGCTAGCCACTGGGGTTCTCCTGCAGCGTCCGCCTCCGTTGGCCACGGGTCCCGGCCGGTGTCTGGGAGCTCCTCGGGGTACTCGGCAGCCGGCAGGTCTGGAAGCCGCAGGCTGTCCCCTAGGTCAGGGCTCCCTGGCTTGGCAGCAGGGGAGGGAGGGAGCAGCCCGCGGCCTGCGTCTGCCTCCTTCCCCGGTGCAGCCCTGACTGAGCTGCGGGCCCTGCCCTTTGTACTTCCTGCCCCACCCTTCCGCTTCCTGGGGGCGGGGCCAGCTTGGTCAGGGCCCACCCACTCCGGCTACCAGGGGGGTTCTGTTCCCTCTGGCTCAGAGGGAGGCTACCCAGCCTCCCTACATACCCCACCCCTCAAATCCGGCTCCCGCCCTTCGGGGCTGGTGTCCTCACCTTCCCCTAAGCGGGAGAGGAAGTCCGCATTGGCGTTGTCCTTTCCCGCCCGGTGGTGAATCGTGAAGGCATAGGGCTGCAGGGCTAGGTACCACCGCATCAGCCTGGCATTGGTGTCCTTCATCTTATGGAGCCACTTCAGGGGCGCATGATCTGTGACCAGTGTGAAGGGGGCCCCGAGGATATAATACCGGAGGGTGTCGACTGCCCACTTAACCGCTGGGGCCTCCTTCTCAATGACGGAATAATTCCTTTCTCTGGGGAACAGCTTCTGGCTGATGTAGACAATCGGGTGTTCCTCGCCGTCCACCTCCTGTGAGAGGACCGCCCCAAGTCCCACTCCCGATGCATCCGTCTGGATGATGAATCTCTGACTGAAGTCAGGGCTGAAGAGCACAGGCTCACTACATAGCCGGTCTTTGACGGTTCAAAAGGCCCTCTCACATGCGGCCGACCAGCACACTCGGCGGGGGCTGTCCTTGGTCAGGAGTTCCGTCAGCGGGGCAGTAATAGTGGCAAAGTGGGGCACAAATCAGCGGTAATAGCCCGCTAAGCCCAGGAATTGTCGCACCTGCCTCTTTGTGGTTGGCGCCCGATATTCCTGGAGGGCTTGGACTTTCCCAATAAGAGGGCGCACCTGTCCCCGCCCCAAGGTGTACCCCAGGTATGTGGTTTCCTCCCTTCCAATGCGACACTTTTTTGGATTGGCCGAGAGTCCGGCTGCGCGGAGGTCGGCCGCCACGTGGTTGAGGTGTTCTTCCCAGTTGCTGTCATAAATGACCACATCATCCAGATAGGCCGCGGCGTATGAGGTGTGTGGTTGCAAAATTCGATCCATCAGGCGCTGGAAGGTTGCTGGGGCCCCGTGGAGACCGAAAGGCATCCGAGTGAAGTGGTAGAGTCCGGAAGGGGTGGCAAAGGCTGTCTTCTCCTTGGACCGCGGGTCCAAAGGGATCTGCCAGTATCCCTTAGTGAGATCCAAGGTGGTGATGTAGCAGGCTTCGCCCAGTCGGTCAAGAAGCTCATCGACGCGGGGCATGGGATACGCGTCGAACTTCGAAACCGCGTTCACCCTCCTGAAGTCGATGCAGAAGCGCCGGCTTCCATCCGGCTTTGGAACGAGGACAATGGGGCTCCGCCACTCGCTCCGGGAGCGCTCGATCACTCCCAGCTCCAGCATCGCCTGGACTTCTTCCACGGCCTCCCTCATTCGCCGGGGCAGTGGCCGAGTTGTCTCCCGGACTACCACTCCGGGTTCGGTCTGGATCGTGTGGTAGGCAAGGGTGGTCCGCCCAGGTCGTGTGGTGAATGTCTGCGGGAAGGCCCTCACTAGGCAGCGAGCCTGTTCTCGCTGCTCGTCCGTGAGCTTTTCCGCGAGTTGGGGCTCGTCCTGGTCCGGTCCCTCTGGGGGCTGCGGTCCTAGGTCCGGTTCAGGGGGATACGGGGCAATCAGTAGGCCCTCCCGCTCCCGCCAGGGTTTTAAGAGATTTACGTGGTAGATCTGCTTTTCTTTGCGGTGACCAGGTTGCCAGATTTCATAAGTAACCGGACCAGCCTGGCGGAGGACCTCGTACGGGCCCTGCCAGCGGGCTAGGAGTTTTGATTCCTCGGAGGGGAGCAAGAGGAGTACTCGGTCCCCAGGTGCAAACCATCGGGCCTGGGCGCCCCGATTATAATACTGTTCCTGGATTCTTTGGGCTGCGTTTAAGTTCTCCCTTGCGAGCTCACCCGCCCGGGCCAGCCGCTCCTGCAGCTGTACCACATACTGTAGGAGACTCTGTGTGGTGGACGGGATGTGCTCCCACGTTTCTCGCAAGAGGTCTAACACCCCGCGGGGGCGTCGCCCATACAGAAGCTCGAATGGAGAGAACTTTGTAGAGGCCTGGGGAACCTCTCGAATGGCCAGTAGCAAAGGGGGGAGCAACTGGTCCCATTGGCGGAGGTCCTCGGGGGGGAAGCATCGTAACATCCCCTTCAGGGTTCGGTTGAACCGTTCCACTAACCCATCCGTCTGGGGGTGATAGACCGAGGTCTGCAATTTTTGGATCCCCAGCAGGGCACAGACCTGGTGGAATAACTTGGAGGTGAAGTTGGTCCCCTGGTCGGTGAGCAACTCCCGAGGCAGGCCCACCCGGGCAAAGACTTTCACAAGTTCGGCAGCGATGGTCTGCGCAGTAATACTTCGCAAGGGGATGGCCTCGGGAAAGCAGGTGGCATAGTCCATCAGGACAAGGATGTACTGGTGGCCGGCTTTACTTTTTGGAAGGGGCCCCACCAGGTCCATTGCGACCCGCTCAAAGGGCACGCCGATGACTGGTAACGGGACCAGGGGGGCCTTCCGCACTCCAGCTGGTGCTGCTTGCTGGCAGTCGGGACATGACCGGCAATATTCCTTTACCTCTCGGTGGACGCCGGGCCAGAAGAACCTGGCCAGGACCCTCGCCGTGGTCTTCTCCGTTCCTAAGTGACCTGCGGCGGGGATGTCATGGGCCAACTTCAGGACAGCCTGATGATGGATCCGGGGAACCACAAGCTGGGTCTGGACCTCTTGGGTTAGGGGGTCTCGATCGATACGGTAGAGGCGATCACGGTTTAGCTCGAACCTGGGCCACTGGGTGGTGCGCCGGGCCGCCACGACCTTCCCATCCACCCGGGCCAGCTGCTCATAGGCAAAGCGGAGCGTAGGGTCTTCCCGTTGGTCTCGGCTAAAGTCCCCCAGCTCAGGGGGCGGCCCCACCTCCTCTGGGCTGCCCTGTTCAGGTGCCAGGACCAGGGTTACCCCACTACTAGGCTCTGGGTCGGGGTCCGTCACCGACTCCGGGTGAGCCCCCTCGAATGCCTCTTCTGGGTGTAGGGACCGGAGCACGTCGGTGAAGTCTGGCCAGTCACGGCCGAGAACAACCGGGTAGGCCAGCGACGAGGCCATGGCCACGTTCATTAGCCGGGTAGCTCCATTCACGGTGAGGGCAACCTGGCCCAGGGGGTACGGCTTCACATCTCCATGTATGCACTGGATCAGCACCTCCCCAATGGCAGAGTCCGCGTTTGGGAGGAGCGTCCGGCGAACAAGGGTCTGTGCACAGCCGGAATCAACTAGGCCCAGCACATGGCTCCCGGCGACTTCCATGGGGGCCGTTAACTTGGGTGCCGATGGGGGCCGGGCCCGCTGTTCCCCGGCATACACCTGTCCGAAGTTGCAGTCCATCACCACACAGTCTCTTTGTAGGTGGCCGTGCTCCCCACACCGGAAGCAGGGTCCTACCCCTGGCTGCCTCGGCCGTGCAGGGGCCTCGCTGGGGCCACGGGGTTGGCTGGGACCTGATGTCTGGGCCGGGCGTCCTGAGGTTATGTGTGGTGGAGGCACCCGGTGCCAGGGAGAGTCAGTCCGGCGGGTACGGGTTGGTGCATTCATCTTTGACGGCGACCCCCTCTCCAGCCTCGGTGGGCCAGGGCCGGGGCTTGGTGGACGGGTGGATGGCCCAATCGGGGCTTCTGATTCCAGGAAGTTTTCCATAAGGGTGACGGCGGCCTTAAGGGTCTGCGGTCGGTGCCGTAACACCCATGCCCTCCAATGGGTTGGGAGGATGTGCACGAACTGCTCGAGGATAACTTGTTCCGTCACCTCGGCCGCTGTCCGACACTCCGGCTGGAGCCACCGGCAGCCGGCATCCTTTAGTTCCTGGGCCACGGCCCATGGTCGGGCCCCTGGTGGGTAGGTTTTTCCGCGAAACCGGCGTCGAAATGTCTCAGGGGTAATATCGAAGGTGTCCAGGATCGCGGCCTTTACCCGCGCGTAGATGCGGGCCTCATCATCTGGGAGTCCTCGATACGCCCTCTGGGCAGGCCCCGTCAGGTAGGGGGCGAGAAGGGTCGCCCACTGGTCAGGTGCCCAGCCAGCCACGGAGGAGACCCGCTCGAAGGTCACAAGATAGGCTTCCGGGTCGTCGTCCGGCCCCATCTTGGCCAGGCGGATCGGGGGTACCGGGGGGGTTGGGACGGCAGGCCCAACCGGTTGAGCCCCCCCCGGGGCTGGCCAAAGAGTTGCCAGTTGCTGGAAGCACTGGGTTTGTTGTTCGCGGTGTTGGGCCCCCAAGGTGTGGAGCACCTGCTGCTGCTGGGTGCTCAGCTGCTGGACTGGCTGCTGCTGCTGCTGTTGTTGGCTATCCGCCAGGAATTGAATGAGCTTTTCCATATCCATCATAGTTTGGGGCACTTGTCCAGGACCTGTCTGTGCTAGTCCCTTACAGCAGGGACAAGGACTCGAATGCCCGCATTCTCCACCAATTGTAGGCGAGTCCGTAGTGGGCCCCCGGGCCACGGGGGTGGTGAGGAGCTACTGGCTCGCTTCTGCACGTCCGCCCCACCTCCTGGTCACGAGGGAATTAGCGGCAGAGGTGGAGCGCCCCCAAAGTTGTCAGCGCGCCCCTCAGGCAGGGGAGCGCC